>JANHFO010004283.1:83432-105228 GCA_032468095.1 Pareas carinatus
GGCGGAGGCGGAGGAGGAGGAGGAGGAGGACGAGGACGAGGACGAGGAGGAGGAAGAAGAGGAGAAGCTTTCTTCTCAGCTTAAGAAAAAGATGTCTCGTGCAGTTCAGCATCTCCCCTAAGACCTTCCTTGCTTCAGAGAGAGGCAGAGTACAACTGCCTTTCCTAAAAGGAAGGGATGACTCTTTGGAAGCCCTGTTCTGTGATATTCATAAAAACTGCTGACTCATGGCCTAGTGAATCACAGCTTTTACCCAGACTAAATAGCAGCAGAAAGAGCTGCCTCCATGTCATCCAGGTAGTTACAAGGAAGTCCCTCTCCTGCATCAAATGGTTCCTTATTCCCTTCTTTTTCTGTCTTTCAGTCAGCCCTTCCAGTAACTTCAAATCAACTATTTGCCACAAGTCCCTTATGTATATATATTTTTTCCCTTTAACTCAAAAACAAGCACACCAAATGGATCTGGGATCGAGATTTAATCCTTCCCTTGAACATATGGACGTGTCCTGTGTACTAACATAACTGATTTTTTTTAACCACTGGCATTAATGAAACTTTTTAAAAATATAATTATCTTCAAGTCCGCAAAAGGGAAAGGCTTGATTGTATCCGTGGCTGGAAGGAATAATCCCTATTTGTCACAGTCTCAATCTAGATCAAAATCCTCAGACTTTCCCAAGGAAAAATAAAGGAGTGAAAGTAATGAAATTGGCAGAAATGGCAAACCTGACTAATCCAGTGGTCACCAACCGGTGGGCCACGGCAACATTCAGGTGGGCCGCAAGGACTCAGCTCAGACCAGCCAGCAGGTGAGTTTTGAGCGCGACCAGCCCGGCGGGAGTGCACGGAGCTCAGCCCAGCTGGTGGGAGCATGCGGAGCTCAACCTTGCCGGCAGAAGCGACAGGAGCCTGGCGGGAGTGCCAGAAGCTCAGCCAGCTCGGCAGGAGTATCTGGACCTCAGGCGGGCCGGCGGGAGCATCAGGAAATCGGATGGGCCGGCAGGAGCACCTGGAGCTTGCTCAGACATCTGCAGCCTGGCAGGAGCATCTGGAGCTCAAGACGGGCTGGCAAGTGAGCGAGGAGGGAGAAGTGGAGCACCAGAGCAGTATGTGTATGTGTGTCTGTGTCTGTGTGTGTCTGTCTCTTGGAGTGTGTGTCTCATTCTCTCTCTCTCTCTCTCTCTCATTCTCTCTATCTTTCTCTCTGTTTGTGTGTCTGTCTGTCTGTCCGTCTATTGATCTGTCTCTATGTGTGTCTTTCTCTCTTTGTGTGTATGTCTGTGTCTCTGTGTGTGTTCGTCTCTCTGTCTCTTTCTCTCATTCTCTGTCTCTCTTTCTATCTCTCTCTCAAGCAGGAACAAATATCTCACTAAAATGTGCAATAGTTAAAGAAGCTTCAATTATTTTGTAATAATTAAACTAACTTTTAATAATTTTGCTACAATTAAACAACCATTAAAGAGTTTGATGATTTTTATAATTAAATAAGCATTTTAATGTGATATATTAAATAGGTACCTTTTATATGAATTAATATAAAATATAAAAATTTATATTGATGAACCTCGGGATTTCCATGAATTTGGTGGTCCCTGAGGTCAAAAAGGTTGGCGACCACTGGACTAATTGATGATAGAAAAAAGCCTGTCTAGTTTTGTTTTCATTTGGACTTCTTGATTGAGAAAGATAAATGCGAAGTTTTGGTTTCAGGATTCAATTATTAAATTTGTTATTATAAAAATATCACACTTTTATATTCAAATTATATTTACTGTATCTTTTATGCTTATGTTTAAATTTAGAGTAAGAGGGTTTTCGCTGAGTAATTTTAATGTTATCTGGATTGCTTAATCTGTATATTTTTTATTTTTTCTGTTTTTGTTTAAATTTCAATTAAGAGCTTATTTGTATTTATAGTGTGCTAAAGAAAGTCAGAAGTCAATCCTGTTTTTCATTCTTTACCAATTTTCCCCTTTTATACCCTCCTCCCAAATTTTTTTTATTATTTTGCATATTATATCTTTCTTAAATTTAAATAAAGTTTTTTAAAACAACAACACCACAATCCCCAGCCTTTCCTTTTGAATTAGAAAAAAGATATCAAAAATATATACATGGAAAGCTGCATGCTATAACTTTACATTGTTAAGGTATCCAGGAAACAGATAGTTTGGAACTAGATAAAAACAATTACACACAAACACAAGTCAACTCAACAGCTCATTTTTGATAACTTACAACTCAGAGCTTAGGAAGTTGTGTACTGAATTTTCAACATGTGCAGTGCTTACCAAGTTATAAAGTTCATTATTTCCTAAATCTAGTTCTTCTAGTCTTTGCAGCTGGGCAACTGACCTGAAAAATCAGGAACAATATAATTTTAAAAGATAATAAACACAAAGTTTAACAATGGAATTAGGCTAGGACATTCTTAACACAATCGATATTCTATACAGACTTGTGTCTGTAATCTTTAATTAGGAGAAATGATGCATTATAGGGCAAAGCCTCTTGAACCGAAATAGTTCACTCAAATGGCCTAACTTTCAGAATGTGTCTACAATCTGTGACCTATGATTCCCATGGAATTAAAATTTGAAATTTTATAAAACATTTTCTCATAAAGTATTTTATGACACAATCAAAATATCAAAAAGCATTTCCTGTGATCAACTCCTAATGTTTGACAGATCAACATGGGCCACTTTCAAAGCAGACTCATCTCTGAATATCTCCATGAATTTTTAAGGACTTTTCAAGTGCATTAGAAGCTCTGCCACTGTTGAAGGCGTTGAGGAATCTGGTAAGGAAATATCTTTGAAACAATGACTCAAGACATCATCGTTTGTCTAGTTTATCTTCGCATTGTATCAATTGGCTTTAATAAAGACATTGACCGAGTGATTGATTTTGAGCCATCGAGTCATTTTTGACTCCTAACATCACATAAAATTTCTCCATGATGAAATAAAGACATTGCTCTTCAGTAATATCTATTTCCTGCTAGAATATTTCTTCTGTTCTTCAATTTCATTTGCATACTTAGAGAATAGAAGATTCTCAAGTCGTGCTGTGCATGCATACAAACAAAGAAAATACTTACTCAGGTAAATATGTTAATAGATTCTCCCTTAATTCCAGTGATGCCAGGTTATAGAGACTAAAGAGACAGAATAAATATGGTTAATCCTTTATGACATAATAAAATGCTACAAGAGAAGGGGTGGGGAGCATTGTAAATAGAAGATCCCAAGCATTACCTTAAAGTCTACGAAAGCAGGTAGGTACATTACCTAAGCTGATTTTTGCATAAGTTAGATCTTCAACAAGCAATATTTCTGACCAGGTAAGCCAAGCAGCAAGAAACAGAACTGGTGGAAACAACATCCTCAGAGATAGCTGACTTTTTAGATGGTAGAAGGTGGACTCCTATCATGTGCTTCTGAACTGACACATTACAATGCTGTGGATTAGACTAGACAAACAGGTTCCATGTAGGCCTAAAACTACTTTTATTAACATTGGCTATAGTAACAGAATCTTGCAAGTTTGACTGTGCTTTCCTTCTTTCCTCTTTTCAAGTTAATGTGAATTGCAGAGAGTGTGTGTGCTTGTTTGAGACATTTTCATAATTCTGCCATCATTTGGGCTTAAGCAATGTTCATCTACTTGTTGCTTTGATAACAGATCTCTCCTCTTTCCATCAAGGTCATTCCCTTTACCTTCTACAGATGACTAGTAGGGCTGTGCCACTATGCTTTCATCCTTCAAAGTGAAAGAGGCCAGACCACTACCCTCCTCGGAAGTGCACCTTTTCTTTATTCAAAAATATTGGTGTAAAAGTAGCTAAGTTAAGTTTCATGCATCCCAGGGAGCACGTGTAAAAGAAGGTGGATCAGTGCAAGAAAGCAGAAAGTTCAAGTTGTGTATCACTCTTAAAGCAATAAATATAGTGAAAGAGATAAATCTGCATGTTAACTGAGAGGATAGCTAAAACTCAGAGAATGTATATATAAAGTGTCTGTGTGTCTGTGTCTGTAGAGTCCTCACACTTACATACATTACAGTGTTCCCCCCAGTCATGTGATAAAATTTCAGGAGTTTGGCAACCAACACGTATGCAATCACCAGTTTTAGACAGGCAAAGTCAATGGCGAAAGCTGGATTCAAGTAATGACCATGTGATTCATTTAATGACAACATGCTTAACAACCACGTAACAACCAGCAACTGATTGAACAACCACCTAACTTAAGGATGGAAGATCCAGTGCCAATTGCTGGAGTTAGGTCATTTATATTGTCAAATATATTTCATATAAATTTTGTGGTGTTTACAGTGTACATCAAATAATTATATACATATATATATGCATAATAAAAAAGACAATTTATACAGAAGATAAATCATGTACTTTCATTATCTAATATTTTCAAGACAATATAAGCTATTTTCCTCAATAGTAATTTTCCCAAAAATAAGGCCTAACTGAAAAATAAGCCCTAACATGATTTTTCATGATGCTCGTAATATAAGCCCTACCCCCCAAATAAGCCCCAGTTAAGCTTGTCAGCCAGACAGATGCATTTAGTATTTTATTTCCCAGAAAATAAGTCCTAATGCATCTTTTGGAACAAAAATTAATATAAGATTCAGTCATATTTTCAGGAAACACTGTACATATTCACTGCAATCTGAATGTACAGTAATTTTATTTATTGGCTTGATTGTTAAGAATTTAATGGATTAGTCACAGAAGGATCAATTAAAATGATCCTATTCATAGCACTTCATAATGGAGTTCTCACTGTAAATGACCTTATATGGGTAAGTTTTTCATTGTCACCTCTTCATAATACAGTAAAAGTCTATATCACCATAGTAACATTTTCCCCCTCTGGGCTTTATTTAGGTCTAAATGGAACACAAAGAATTGGATATTTTCCCAATGCTATAATCTGCTTTAATCCTTCAATTTCAAAATAAAAATAGCAATATATCCATATTTTCTAAAACATAGCTGCATTTGCCTTACTTGGTAATGTATTTCAGAAAAAAATGCTGCAGTAATCATTTGTAAAAAGCTCTAGAGAACTTAAAAGAGCAACCATATGCTAGAGCCACGTTTGCCGGGTCACAAAATTTTGCCTTACTTGACAGATATGTATACACAGAAAATAAAACTCTATTACAGTTAGTGAAGTATGAAATGAAAGAAAAGTGAGTTTATCTGTCACAGTGCACGTGTTTGAGCTCTTGACTAAGTATTAGCAAACACAGTTTGCTAAACGTAGTTTCTTAATAAGCAAAGTTGAACCCTAAACTTTTAACATAGTAATTGCAACTTGCTAATAAAATCTAACATAACCATTTTGGTCAGAGTCTCCTTTTGGAGCTGTTATCATTTAGAATCCCAATTGTTTAGACTTGTCATTTTCTGAATGGTTCCCTGTTGATTTTATTTCACTTATTTTACTAATACAGGCATTCCTCAGGTTAAGAATGCCCAACTTAAGGATAGATAACCTTTGGATATGAAAATGCTGTGTATTAATAAAAAGGGCAAGTGGAATTCTCCTTTCCTGAGCCGATGAATGTCTGAAGCTGTGTAATGCTTTTAGGAACTAACGAATATACAGCCTGTTTTTCTGTATTCCTGCAGGTTGCTGAAAGCTTGAGAAAGGACAATGCCCTCCGCCATTTTAGTAATAGGTAAATTACAAGTTCGAAGTTAAAATACAAATTTGAGTAACAGAACAGAAACTTGTTCTTAATCTAGGGATTGCTAGAGGGCTGTCTGCATTATTACCAAGCAAACTGCAGGATAGTAGGTAACATTTTGCCCTAGTTCTGCTCCAATCCTACCCTTCTTTGTCTGTGTCAGTAGCATTTAATAGTTGGATAAGGAATACTCTTTTCTCAACTTCTTGAGTAAGCATACTACACAGCAGATCCACTTTCTTACTCACCAAGTAAAATAATTCGTAGGGTTCTGGCTATGAAATTCCTTTTCTTCTAGAACCTCCTAGTTCTTAGATATATGGAATCTTAATCAGTCTATTGATTGTGCCATAGAATTATGGATTTATAACACTGGCTTATTCTAGAAATGTATCAGGTCAAAAATAAGACCAAAATAGCAAAGTCGGAAGGGACCTTGGATGTCTTCTAGTCCAATGGCTCCCAACCTTTTGGGCACCAGGGACCAGTTCCGTGGGAACACGTTTTTCCGCGGACCAGAGGGGGCCATCAAAAGTTCAGCAGTTTCAGTCCCACTAGCTCAAGGTTGACTCAGCCTTCCATCCTTCCGAGGTCGGTAAAATGAGGACCCAGATTGTTGGGAGCAATATGCTGACTGTGTAAAACTGCTTAGAGAGTGCTGTAAAGTGGTATATAAGTCTAAATAATAAATTAGATAACAATATTTTCTTGCAATTAATAATACAGGAATAAATAACCTTCATACATCCAGATTTTCTGTAGCCTTTGTCTGGAATAGCATTCAGAAAACTTGCAGTAGCTATTTTTCTAAAGCTCACTTAAGGACTAAGCAATTCATGGGATCCGATTATCCTTGAATGCTTTCTTTGCTACCTTCAGAAACCTCACTACTAAAAAAGAAAGGATTTATTTCTTATAGTCATTCAGTGTGGGGGAAACACTAAAACTATTAAAATTATTCCTTTAGGCTTAAAGTACAAAACAAAAAATCCTTTCTATTCAAAAAATAAATAAATAAAGGCTAACTTCTCTGAAATCCTAACCCTCCAGCTCTGCTGGTTTATATGGCATTGATAATCATTCGCTGAAGTTTCCAAATTCACAAGAAAATAGCAACTGCATATTTACAATTGTTGCTATTGTATGGATCACATTCAAACAAGGTAAGACACTCTGGATAGAGCAATCCATAGATAAGGAACCACAGTCAGAAGGATCTTCCCCCTCTGTCTTCATCACCTCCCTAAACTCCAGGTTTCTATTATTGTGGTGTGCTTCAACTAGTGACCTTTGCACCCAGAGATGCATAGGTGGATGAAGGCATTTTAAAGCCTGAAAGGTTTAAGTGTACATGTCCAGGCATTACAATAGCTATTACAGGCAAATGATAACTTCAAAGCAGGTATTCCCAGAAGCAATACGTAGGATTAGGCAGAGTATAATATGAAAAGAGCCACTCAAGGCGGGGGGAGAGGGGGTCCCCTACACCTTACACTTATAACTTTTAAAAGCAAAGGATGTTGTTCTGGTTAAGGCATTGCTTACTCAGCCTTTGTCAGTGACAATTGGTCACCTCAAGGAGGCTGCTGAATCCATTAGCTTTTACTGGAGCCTTGAGAGAATTATATTCCTAATTGACAGAATTATGTTCCTAATTGACAGAATTATGTTCCTAATTGAGAGAATTATATTCTTAATTGAGAGAAATATGTTACTAATTGAGAAAATTATATTACTAATTACTAACTGAGAGAATTATACTACCAATTACTAATTGAAAGAATTATATTACTAACCATACCAGCAGTTCTGTTGATACTCATTTGAATCTTATCCCATGGTTTTGTTGTAGATGAGGCAACCAAACTGGCATATATCACCAAGACTTTGGTAGGCTTGGAGAGATATGACTACCTGGATTTCAGGTTTGGCATCAGCCATGACCTTGAGACGTTGGGATGGGAGGGAGTTGGCTATTACATCCAGGAGACCTTGATGACTTTCAGAGGCCATGTTCGACATATAACTGGGTGTGAGACCTTTGACTAGAATTAGACTTGTGACATGATGAATGTACTTTATGACTATAAACGTATCTTATTGGTTGTAATCACAGTTTGTCAATTGTAGCTTGTATGTAAATACAGAGCATGTACACCGGAGACAAATTCCTTGTGTGTCCAGACACACTTGACTAATAAATTCTAATTCTAGGGAAGAATTCAATTGGTTGACATTATTTCAGCTTTCCTACTGCACAATGACATCTCTGTCTGAAGTGCTAGAATCTGTCCCTGGCTTGGTAATGGTATATCTAATGGTTATAGTTCCTGGAGATTTCAACTTGTCTCAGATGTCAGAGAGTCTGGAAGCTCTTGGCCGTCATGGCTACCATGGATTTCATCTAAATCACTGAGATACACCGGAGACTTGCTAGATTTTTTTTCTCAAGGCAGTTGTAGTAAGAGACAACACCATCAACTCTTTGCCAAGAGTTGACAATCACTTTTTGGCTAGCTGCTGCTCCCTCACAGAGAGGTAAAATCTATTAGATCCATCCTGGCCAAAGAACTAGTAGACCCTGTAGGGTTCCTGAGGGGAAATTTTTTTTTCAGATCATATTGATCAAAATGTTTTTAAATCACACTTATATTTGCTTCCCCAATTCTACTGCAGTTACAGTTCATAATTGTGTATAAATGTGTTGTGTTTCTGAATATATTTGGTACATAAATAAGATTAAAAACTAAGCAGAAATTATTATAATATATAATTACTTTATGATCAGTTTATATTGTTGTATGTCTGCTCTTGCAATGTGTATTATAATTCTGTTGCTTTATGAAGGGACATTAAAATAACCAGTATTATGAAAAATAACTAGTATACAATATAACAACTGGGATCACATTGACCAGATTCAGATGAACTTAGAAGACTAACAACATAGTGCATTTTTATATATCTCAGCAAGAGTTGTAGCCTAATGGTGAAACACATGCCTATTCTCAAAATCCTTAAGAAATGCATGGTGGGCTAAAAGAAACTTTAAAATCTCAGAGTATCAGTCTTGCTTAGCCTAATATATATTTTATATATGGAACTGTTTTGCTACTCACTCATAAACTTCTTTGCGAAGTTTGAAAATGTATGACAACCTTGCCCATAGGCCTTACATCCCCAACATTCCCAAATCCCATCATCTGCAAATTCTGAAACTTATAGCACCACTACACCTAATGAGCTCCACATTGTAGAAAGCTGGCACGTATCAACTTCTCATTGGTCTCAAAGTCCTTTTTTTTTAAATTGAAGACAATAATTAAGTCTGATGCCTTACTTCCATAATACATCTTAGTACTATTTTTTTTACAAAAGGTCTTTTTTATCAAGCCCATAGGATATACAGAGATTCATCTTTGAACAATAAGGCATACACACATGAATAAAGAGTAGCTAGAGTGACATCTGGTGTTCATTTATATCTGAAGAAAGTAGTTACTATACTTAAGCTTTCATTTAAATTTAAAATGACTCTGAACTTAGATATAAATATCTTCTAATCTGTCTCCTGAACTTGGAGAATGGAAATGGAAATTGATCTAATAGTTTCAATGATGAACATATTTAATTTATGAAATGTACGTGAACAGCCAAGATAATGGACCTCATATTTAATAACATATCTCTGTTTTATTAACCTATGTTTTAATTTACAGATAACTGCACATTTGATGCCTCACTGAAACTAGATGAAAGAGATCAATGTCAATGAGTGACAAAAACAAAAAGAAGTGTTAACATTAAAAAGCAATTTTTAAATCCAAGCAGAAGAGAAAAAATATTTATTTTTTAACTAAACCTAAGTAAAAACAGTGAAACACTCTGGTTCTACCATGAGGATGTTGCTACAGGAAAGGTTATGTCTTAAGTGCCTTCAGTAAAATGTCTTTTCAGACTGTAAGATATAGAACAAGCTTTCCAAAGATTATTATAAATTGAAAGCCAGTTCAAATTACTTTCAGACTGGATAAGAGTTTGAAAGCCAACACCAATACCCAGGTGGAGTTGTGGCCCAGAAAATTTGCAACTAGTGAAGTTGTTTCCATAAGCGAAGAAACAGGAACTGCAAAGTCATTCCATTGTATTATCCAGAGTCCACTGTAGTTGGGCAGCCAATAAAGGTAAACAATAATTCCTAATGAAATGTCCGAATTTTGATCATGTGATCATGGTGATGCTGCAAGAGTAGTAAGTCACTTACTGAATGGTTGTAAGCCGAGGAGAACCTGTAGCAATAGTCCAAAAATACCACCCAGCTTCATATCTCTTTCAGATGGAGCACTACAAACATACATTGTACCTCTATTTCGTTGAACCATCCTCTCACTAGGAAGTCAAGTATTACTCATTTAGCACAGTGATGTGAGAATATTTAGCAAACAGAAATGGAACAATTCTGCTCTCAGTTCCAGAAGGATGTTATGGCTGATAGTATTGTTATAATATTACATACTGCATATAGAAAACCCCAAATCTCCATAAAGTATGTTTGCCTTATCAGAATATCAGAATATCAGAAACTGCCTCCTCTTCATTCTTCTCTTTCTTCTGTTCCTCGTGTAGATGTGAAAAAAAGAGTATTTCCTACTTTTAAAATGCAAAATTCTAGCAGAGGTTTTTCCTTACCTTCACTTAAATCTTTTTTTTTTCCACTGAAGATGCCTCGTAACAAAGCTAGAATTTTCTGCATGCATTGCAGTTCCTTTGCCATTATCTCCCTGAGATATATTGAACAATTAGAAGTAGACAATTCTGTATTCTATACCATACCATAATAGCATATTGGAATATGTGGCAGAGTAGGAGAAATAGACTGGCATTCCCCAATTCCTGCCTCTGTTGTAACATATGGTAGAAATACACTGAGTCGATTGTATCATCTTAACCAAAGTATCTCATCTTTCATATGTTAATTTGTTCCATTAAAATATTCATAAAATGCAAAATTAGGTTTATGATTAGCTCAAACACAGGTAAATTACCCTCTTTCACAGCAAGTGATTTGAATCTAATACCATTTTCATACAAACTATAATAACTTTATTAATGTTATGGAAACAAAAAGCATTGCAAACTAAAATTGATTCATTCAATGTTTTTTTAAAATACGTGGGACCACAGGGACATATACACTTGAGCAGAGCTATCATATATTTTCAAACAGTCTCTAAAAATCAAATGTTTTTGGCTGACTTTTTTAAAAAGTACACTACATTTAGTTAGCACAGTGAAATGGACCTTAAGGTTTTTTTCATCCTACCATCTGATCCTATCAGTTTAAATTCTTGTTAATTTGGTATGACAACAAATAAACAGATACCTAATGGAATATATATCTTTCTAAAATGAAATCTACTCATATATTCTTTTAAAACTTTTAGTCCAAATATCCCCAACATATTCTGCTCAGTTGCCTTAGCTCATGCCCTACTCATCAATTCTAATTTTGTGACCTTGAGGAAATCCACTGTACTTTATTTTTAATGTATTATTATTTTCCATATAAGTTGTGCTTCATGGACTGCACTCCCTGACTATGGAATGACCTAAGTGCTGCACATATTCAACTAAGCAATGTGTAAAAGTATTACGCAGTTATGTCCCTTAAACAATTTCATAATATTTGTCTAATTCAAAATATAATATAGGATTGGACAACCTTTACAGTCCATATGTTCTCAAGGCCCATTTTTATGGTTCCATTCTAGAATCATGCCACCAGAAATCAGTAGTAATTCTTCACAGTTTTTAGAATGGTTTTCAACAGACAGATATATGTTAAGATTATAATACTTTGGTTTTCATTTTTTAAAATATAAGAAAAATATAGTTCTATTCTGCTCAATCTTTTGAGTGACTTCATCATACTTTCATCATACCTGTAGTTCTTAGCTGTCAAACATTTTCTAAGATTTAATTTTTAAATGTGAAAAATTTAATGATAGAAGGGTAGGCTATGCATGTGAACATTGTCTTATAACCATTCAGTGACATTTTCACAAAATGTCTGATCAAAATAGTCGCCTAAAATGAAGAATAATCGGATTCTCTGTGTTGCTATTGAGAAAGAGTATATCTGAAAATGTTACTCTCAATTAAAGAAAGAATAATTTCATTGTTATAATAGGATTCAACTGTTCTCCATTTTCAGTCAAAGTCATTGAATATCTGCATGTATTTCAAAGTAAGAATGATCAGTTAAAAGGATTGTTTGAACTAAACTTCATTTCTCTAATTATGGCCCATAATTTACAACCACACGTGCAAAATGTATCAAAACCTGAAAGAAATAGCAGCCAGAAACGTTTCAGGTATCTAAAACCTAATGCTGCTATCACAGGGCAGTTTGAAAGGGCTGAGTCATGCCTTCTTAGTGTCAATTAGCCTAATTATTGCTTTTGCTGCTTAGTGGGCCCTTCAATCACTTTTGAAACATCCTTCTGCACAAACGTCAGTTAGTCATACACAGATTTTCTCACATACCACAATGTGACTTGGCGGCTGGGCTTGGAAAATGCATTCTTTGATTTCGCCACAATGCTGACCCACCCACTGTCAAAAAAGAAAGCTTTCTCTTTGCCACCCATTCATTCAATGCTCTTCTGTCAGCCACAGAAGCCAAGGCACAATTTGTTGGCCACTGATACAGCCCAGCATCCTATTATCTCTTCATCTTGCCTGCTAGGTGGTCGAGGGTGTGCTTTTCCCTTCGGGGGAAATGTACCTGTTAAGACAATATTTCTTTTGGCTGCAGCTGTAAGCCATAGGCAAAGGGGATTAGTGGTTCAGCTTTTAATTGTGCTTGCCTTCTTCTTCTGCAAATGGCATTCATTCCATAGCGCCTTTTGTGACGTGAAAATGAGAATTGGATTAAAGCATACTTTAGGTTCCTCACCAGCTTCTTCAAGTCTGGAAGGCCTTGCTTAAGCCATTCAGTGTGCATAACAGACAGCCAGATCCCAGCACAAATGTCACAGTGGCAACAACTGTGTAGTTTCAAAGCAAGTTGAAAATCAGCTGCATTGGGAAGAGTGCTGAGATTCAGATTTGAAAGGTGACATAAATAATTATTAAGTTTAGTTCACATATAATATTAGCTTCCCACATTTAACAGCCAGACAGATTAAGAACTTCCAATAGAAGAGAAAAGAATATTTAATTAGTTAATTAATTAATTTCTATGCTTTCCATCTCACTGATGCAGTGACTCTGAGAAGCTTACAAAATAATAAAAAGTTAAGAAGTGCTAAAAAAAACAATTTAAATTATAAAAATGAATTTAAAAGTTAAAAGTTAAAAATCAAGAAGATGGGTGGACCAGGCGTGAGAATCTTTTCCACCCTGTCAGGGTCCCAGGCCAAGCAGCAGAGCTCTAAGTTTTAGGCTCCTCCAGAAGGTCAAGAATGTGGGGATGGATCTCACCTCCATGAAGAATATTCCAGATGGTGTGGCTACAGCATAAAAGACTCACGTCCTCAACTCTGCCAGCAAACATTATTTGACCAGTAATATTCAAAGTAGACCCTTTTCAAGTGGAGCGAGTTATTCCCATCAGGGCGAGACAGTTTCTCAGAGAATATATGAAGCTCAGGGTTGAATTGTAGAGTCATTGGTACTCTCTGAGCTTGTTTGTTTATTGCAGACATTTCATTACCAGACTAGATAACTGTCAAATTCTCACAATTACAATTAGGAATGAACCAGGCCACCATTCACTAGGAATGTGCCATGCTTGGAAGTGATGGGGGGTTGGACTCTTCTAACTGGGGAAAGTTGTCTGTTTAGGAATGCTTATTGACCATGGCTGCCCATGAGAGACACAGAGAGGCAGATAAGATAATTGCCTAGAGACGGCTGTGGCAAGAAGCGGAACTTAACTGGGCCATCAGCTGAACTGCACATGTTCTACCAAGATGATCAGTTCTAGCAATGCACACCTCAGAGTGAATTTATGTTCTTCTCGTAGCTCATTGATTCTAATTAAATACTTACTCTTTCATGTGGACTTGGTATTTAATTTATCGAGGAGAATGCAGAGAACTTGACAATAACATTATCAACACTAGTGAATGAGGGGTTTGCTCCCTGTTTATATACAGTAACATGCCCTGCCAATGTTGGTGGGAGTATGTTTTTCTCCTTGGTTTTTCCTTGTTTAGGGTATTGTTTTCTGCTTGGTTGATTGTCAGTCTGGCATTAATCCCTGTTTATCTGAGTTTGGCTGCCAAAGACGAGGTGTTCTGGACTTTTTGTTTCCTTCTACTTTTTTATTGTCTCTTTTGAATAGTCTGTAAATGTGATTTATCTCTATACATTTGTCAATGCCAAGTTTCCAGGAATTCTCAGGCATTATTGGATTTCGTTTCATACAGAATGCTCAGTTTCCCAATTGAAACTGTGTTTGAGTCTGTCTATTGTGAGCGTAAGGAATTTTCATCAAGTCTTCTGACTGTTAATTGGCATTTCATGGATGGGCTCTCCTGATCTAATGTTTGTCTGTCCTATCTAAAGGCTGCTATAACCTTTACACTCACTGTATGTTGTGGAATGTAGATGACTCCTGGTTGTTTTTTTTCCTAGTCTGCTTTAGATGTTTCGAGGGCTTTTGTTGGTCTATATGCTATGGTGATATGGTTATAATAGTCTATTGATTGTTTCTGAGATGTTTCTGATGTATTATTCTTTTCATAGCTTATATTGGCTGTACTATAGTGGATGAGTGGTCAGACACTTTATTTTAAATACTCTATTTAAAAAGTGCGTGACCACTCAACCCATTACAGGAAATAGGAGGCAAACCACACACTCACCAGCACAGGTGATGTTTCCTAGTTAGATAATAAATTGTTTTCAAGCAAGCATCCAAGGTCAAAGAGCACCAAGGATTCCATAAATTAAGAACTTCCTGTAGGGTGCTTTAAATAAATATGGTATTTTAACAAACAGACTAAGAACCTATTTAAATTATGGAAACCTACAATTCAAATTCCTTTTTTTACTAGAAACCTGATTTTAGTTTCTCTATATATACATATATTTCAAAGAAAATTAAGGTTGTATTCTTAAGTATAATTGATTCCTTGAGTTATAAATCAATGCAATATGTTTACCACTTTATATCTCTGTCCATTGCAGTCTCATTAGAAGATTTCAGGCAAATCTAAATAGTAAACTAATCAATTGTACTTAATAAAAAGGAAATGATTGGTTTTGGTTTTGGTTTTTTTGGTAGTGGAGCAAGAACTTAAATACAGATAGATACCAAATGTAAGCCTTTCTAAAGCGATTATTCAGATACAAATATGCTCCACAAAACACTTATCGTTTTACACAAGACTAGTTATCCTTTAGAGAATACTAGTCCAAGTTTCAAAAGAAGTAATTTCTCAAAAAAAATCATTTTAAGATAAACGTTCTCAGCAATCAGTACTTGAAGGTGACTATAATATAATAAAAGTAGTGTTCTGTGATTTTGATAGTAGTTTTCTGATTACAAATGTTCAAAGATTGTTCTAGAATAATCCATCAAACCACTAATGCAGAAGTGGGGAGAAATTTCCACAGAAGCTCATTATTATCTATGAATCTATGGAAAAATAGAACTTCAGTTAAATCTAACATCTATGTTACTTGGAATATTTAATATCAATCATTTTATACTCTTTTCACTTTAACTGATCAATATATTTGGAAATAAATGTTTTGCATTTTCTAAATTATTTTATTAAACAAATGTATATAGCTGCCCAACAACCAAAAGGAATTCATATATAATCTTGTTTCAAAATTGGATAGAATCTCTGTTCTTATCTAGGTTAGAATATTGTTTTCTTCCATGTTTATTTTTTCTCTGAATCCCTTGGAGAAGGGCAATTAAAATAATTAAAAAGCAAAGCAAAAGAAGGGTTAGAATAGTTATTTAGCCTTCAACCATAGTAAGTTTCCTTCAAATTAGTCAATTCTTCTACCTTCACAAGATCTCCTCCTAAAACTCATGCAATTTCTGATGACAATGCCATTATCCAGGTATAATGAATTAAGGTTATAATCCTACATATGCTTACTTGAAAATAAGAACTCTGTGGAGTTTATTGCTGAAAAGGCATGTTTAAAAGAGATAGTTTCTACTATATTTGCTGCAGCAATGACACTATTCTCTTGGTATTTCATTTGTCTCAGAGCTACCATTATTCCTGCAACACTATTTTATTATATTAAATATATAGCTAATTTTTTACCCTTTCGTATCATAATTTCAGCTTTTTCTATTATTTCTACTACAGACTGTTCCATTTTGCTGATAACCACCTTCCTATACAATGACTGAGTTGAGACAGTTGCTGATAGTCTGATAATACTCACCACAGTTTGTAACAGGATACAAAGATTAGGATTAATACAGTTTATGTTTTGTGCTTATAAATCTTATTGCAAAAGAAAAATGTTTTCTAGACTATAGTCTATATGCAGCTGCAATTTATATCCAATTGATTCATTAATCTTCTTAATCAATTAAACATGTTATGAATTTAAGAGCTATTCCCAATTGGGGAAAACAGTCAATTTAAGTATCTGATTCTGATATCTGTTGCTGACGAATGCCAGTGGATTGCACTTTACATGAAAAGATCTTCCAACCTTGCTGATTGCCATGAGAAAAATGAGCATTGTCTAAAAACATGGAAATACTTTTCCGAAAGTAATATGATCATTTTAGCATGTGTTAATGAATGGCAATTCAATATGCTAATTAGTCACTTAAGATTAATATTGTTGATTAACTTTTCCATTGATGGACAATATGGTCAATGATCCATCAGCAAGGCAAGTGTTATGAATTTCTCTGTAAACAGTCCAGCATCTTCAATAGACTGATAACCCTAGCATGTAGTCATATCATGTATCTGCTGACATGATAGTCTATTTTGTGCTTTGCATATGTTTCTTAATGTATATATTTGTTTTGCTTATGATTAGATATTCCATTTTATCAAAGCTAATCTGATTTGTTTTCCCTTTTCCCCCAGATCCTTGGGCCATGTTCACATTTATTGGAAATACCTTTCTTGCTTTAATGCCCCATCAGGTAAAAATCCAATATAAATGTTTTAATCAACATTTAGGCATCTTCTGTAATAATCAATTTCAATGGGAGAGGACAAGATGAACTTAAGTTTGTATCAACAGATATGTTTATAAAATGTATTGGTGCAATTTCCAAATGTTGAATAATGGAAAACGTAGCCAGTTTATTTTAATCCACATTTATTGTTAAAAGTATTCTCCATTAAATATGGTTATGAGAAGATTTATTAAATTTGTGTGTGTGATTTTCTTCTGTTCAATTCAATCTGTCTTTCTCTTCCTTTCATTTAAGATCCTAATCTTGTAGGTAGCATTCCACTGAGTTATCAAATACAAGTCAGCTGGTTACAAAGTCAACCTAAGCCATACTTCTAATTGCCCAATGATGCACTTTAAAGACACTAAATCGCAATTCATGCAATAAATCTTAAAGCTACCTGCATCATCTTGGAACCTTGAATACTGTACACATCGCCCACCATCTAGCACCACAATGTAAGGTTTAGTTCTTATAGTAAGTGAAAACCAAAATAAAAGCAAATCTGATAATTACAAAAAAAGACTAATAGAAATACAACTTCCCAAAGAAGACAGTGGCAAATAGCCTACTACAGAGGTGCCCAGCCCGATTCATGGACCAGCACCAGTCTGCAGACCGCCAGGAATCAGGCTACGCAAGGAAAGCACCATCTGCATATGTGCGAGATCCAAGCAGCATGTACCCCCACACACACACTCCAGTCCACAGAAAAACCACTCTCCATGGAACCAGTCTCTGGCACCTGAAAGGTTGGCATCTGCTGATCTACTATATAACATTTAAATAAAACTGAAATGACAAGAGTTTTAGCATTGTGTCAGTGTGCTTGTATATGTGTATCTTTAGCTATCTATCATTCTTAAACCAGAGTTGTTGCTGAATTCTTTTTAGTTATAGCTTCCTACTTTTTAAATAAGCATTACCTATCTGAAATTTTTGAATTTTACTTTTCTGAAATTGCCTAAGTGATTGATTCCTGCCTGGAATATGAAATATAGCATACAGTTTTAATTCTACTATTCCAACTTATAGAGATAAAGACCTGATAGAGATAAAGTGAATCCTTCTTTCAAAGTATTATGAGACATATAAGTCCCATAGAAGATCCACGTCAGCCCTGAGCTATACAAACTACAAATTCAGCAACATAAGTTTCCTAGGATTAAGCTTCAGTGTAGTCATTCAAGTCATAGCTTGCTTTGTAGTAACTTAAAACTGTTATATTCTAAATTTCTTTCAGTCGGATGTTTCCTCCATTTTATAGATGGTTTTCATAAGATGTATTTTTGTAAGCTATTATACATTGTTATGTTATTGTACCAGCTCCACTTGCGAATTTTTTAAAAACAAATTATTTTGTATTACACAAATATGCGATTGATTGATTTCTTACAAAAATCTGTCAGAATATGTATATTCCCCACTGATATGTCATTTGAATATTCTTTCTGTCCACTGAAGTATGTCCTTTAAATAAGTTGTTTGGGTTTTTTGTTAACATATTCATTGAGATGTAACATGTCTTATGACAGGAAAGAGAAGTTCATAAATACAAATGGGAAATTATATTTCTACCAGAATTCACAATGTCTAAACAGTACAAATAAAACACCTTCTGCGCTGCATTCAAATATTGATAAATGGACAGTAATATTATCATTCTCGTAAAGAGTGAAAGAAATTCATTTTCACCATAGACTCTTTAATATTTTTAACACTGTGTTTTGCTTTATTCTGTCATCTGGTGTATCTATTAGATTTATCATTTAAAATTCTCTCCAAGAGGAATTTCACAAAATCCCTAAAGATACTGAGATTGGTAAGCCTGTTCTAACTGCTATAACAATATCATGAAGCTGAGCTTGAATTACCAATACACTAGAGAATTCTAATGCAATTATGAGTGTTTACTTACACCATGTGTTTCTCACTGAAGCTCGGCTGTATCAGGATAAACCAAAGGGAGCTAATGTTTTATAGATGGTAAGACTCTGTTTGTTTTCAGTAGGGCTAAATCTCCCAAAGCACTCAGACACACTAATTAAAGTAAACTGCAGAGGCCCATAATAAAATATATGTGTTTGGAGACTGTGAGATGAACTCTGCTGGCTTATTAAAAGTCAAAAGAAAAATATACATTATTTATGACTTCAAAGGGACACATTGTGAGCTCTGGTTTATTTAAAAGATTAACTAAGCATTGGTTATTGGTGACCATCTGAATAGCTTCTCTTTCACAGTTCATTAGATATGTCATAGATGTGGGAAGTCGTAATTTGGTAGTGGGTCAAATAGTATTAATTAAATAAATTGCAAAGAGCATGCCAGTATTATTAAATATAATCTTTGTGAAAATAGCAATAAAGAATGCATTGGTCTTTTTTTCTCCTGCTCATTACCGCCATTCACATCCTAATTATATTTCAATATTGTACACACATTTTTAAAATGCATGCCAAAAACCACTAGCCAAAAGGCAGTTGTTTCTTTCATATAGACATAGGTTCAGACACAATTATAAGGATTCTGGATCTCGATTATTGTATAACAATGGCAAATTAAAATTCTCAATTTGCAATACAAGGAGAATTATGTATTTCCCATAGTGGAATACATTTTACTGTCCAAATGACTTATTGGAGCAATCGCTAATCCATGTAGTTAATGTATAAGGATAGCTTCACATTGCCACCACTTGGGGTTTTCACTGCAATCAGTTCTGCCCTGCTGAAAATGAGGAGCAAAAATCATTGTCCTTACCAGAGCTGCCATAGTTCCTATAGAAACAAATCAACAAATCAACAAATCAACAAAGCACCTCAGCCATACTTTCCATTAAAGGGAAGTGAAACCAGTCACTTGCATGTACCCAGACATACATTAACATAAAAACCCATCCTTAATTCATGTTGCATTCAGTTGTCTGCCTATCTATATAAACATCCCAGTAGTTCATGGGATCGAGCACTAAAAAGCCATTAAGATGCCTTCCCCTTGGAGGATCTGTTAGGGTGGCTGCAATGCCAGAAACTGGGTGGCAGGGTGAAGCCAGTTTCTGTATATGAGGAAACAGACTGCCCTCAAGCTTGACAGAGCCATGGTGTCTCAAAAACCAGACTTGGATTCTAGTGATGTCAAGACAAGCTGGAAATAAATTAAGCTGCTAAACAGGAATGACATTGTAGAATTAGTTGGGCATGGGATAAGTGCATAGCAAAGGGTTGCACGTGCATTTGCCCTGCGATTTGTGTTTTTTGACACTAAAGGGACACTTCATAGGTCTGAATAAGTCAATGACTTCCTTAAAACTCATGAGGCTTGTTTCTGAATGTAAGAAATATATTTAGGCATAAAAATGCACTTTACCTATTTATACAGCCTATTAAATTGATACAAGATTTCATACTTTTATTAATTGTATTTGTATCCCATTCTTTTCTCCAAATTGTTTGGTAAGTCATTTCAGCCAGAAAATGAGTAATGGAACCTAAATGCACGATATGCTTTATGGGCAAGAAGCTTCATTCCATTTTCAAAGTAAGAGAACTATAAATTTTGCCCACATTATGTTACTGACTACCACTAAGAAATTACCCAATAGGTTTGAGAGGATATGATTTGAGTACTACATTCTCACCAAAATTCCCAATGTGACACCTTTCAAATTATTCCTATCCAGTGTCATATTTTCTGACTAGAAGATTTGCAGAATCCAACAACTGGAGAACTAGACTGAAGGAAGTTGATGTTTTTATCTTATATTCCTAGAGGAAAACTGGGATCTATACTTTAGAAATACATAATAGTTGATTCTCCAATGACTATGGATTCCACTGATTTCATATATATGACATGAATAAAATTCAAGTAGTCAAGTTGTTTTAAGCAACTAAATAAGGGAAATTAATGTTATTAACCCATGCCTTACATTAACTGAATGGTTTCAGTTTGCCTGGAGAAATCTAGTAGTTTATCTTTGACTCATAATCTTAATAATTACTCTGTACGAACCACATGTGTATTTTTGTTTGGAGATTATTTAGGTTTTTTTTTTAACTCAATCATTCATAAGGGTTTTCTATATAACAGGAAAAATAAACAATAATGAAAAGAAAATAGAAGGATTGCAATTAATTGTAGAACAAAAAATAATTGAAATAGTAAATTGTTTACCTATTATAAGTATATTTCTAAATCTAATTTAGATACTGGGGAAAAATAATAGAAGAAGAGAAGGAATAAAAAATTAATGGATTTGTAGGCAATTACCCTGGACTGAATTCATTCAGCATACACCTAGGCCAGTTGCTAGATTCTCAACACACAGATATATGTCATATTGAGCATTTATAATCTTATTGAATTCTATTCCTTAGATTGTTCAGTTCTACCTTCTGTAAACTTCCCTGGCTACAGCCCTGCTTGATCTTCTGTCTTGATTATGTTTTAATCCTGTTTGCTGATTTTTCTCACAGGTTCTGGCTTACCTCAGATTTACTGCCCATGGCTCACCTCTAACACAGGGGAAAGAAAATGTGGTTACGGGAGGAAAGAGGCATCATATAATTAAATCACAGGAGATACTTTGATGGCAAATAGTATATGTATTTTAAATGTATCAAATAAGCAGGACAGCTTTTGTTGGTGAAATAAGACACAGAGATTACTCAATTTACAACCACAATTGGGACTATAATTTCTATTATTAGTTGGTGCAGTCATGAGGTGAGTCATCATGTGATCAGACCCAATTTTATAACCATTTTGCCACGTTGTTAAATGAATTAGTGCAGCCTTTAAATCAGGGTTTCCCAATCTTGAGAACTTTAAGGTGGGTGGACTTCAACTCCAAGAATTCCCCAACCAGCATGGGCTGGCTGGTGAATT
>JANHFO010004283.1:105328-117277 GCA_032468095.1 Pareas carinatus
TTCCTTTCTTTCCCCCCTCCATCCATTTCTTTATTTCTCTATTTTTATTTATTTATTTCTTACTCTCCCTCCGTCCCCTCTCCCTCCCTTCTCTTTCTCGCTCCCTTCCTCCCTTCTCTCTGTCCCTCATTCCCCCACCTTCTCTCTTCTCATCTCTCTCTCTCTCTCTTCTCACTTCTCCGCCTTAGCACCTTTCATCACTGTTCTCCTCTTTTGACTCTCTCCCCTTCTGTCTCTCCCTTCAGCCAGCGATCTTCTCTTCTGTAGTTGCTAACTTTCCTCCTTCAGCATGTATTTCTTTTTTTCCTGCTCTGTGATCCTTTCTCCTTCCTTCCAGTTCTCTCTCTCTTCTCTCCCTGTCTCTCTCCCTTCCCTGTTTCTCCTGTTTTGTCCATTTTGGCATGAATCTCTTCCCTTCCCCATTTTAGTGTGCCCCACTGGTCAGTTGTTCGGCAGTGTTTGCCCCCTCCTCCCCAATCCTTCCTCCTTCCTTCCAGCTCTCTCTCTCTCATCTCTTTCTGTCTCTCTCTGTTCCCTGCCATTCTCCTCTCCCTCTTTCCTTTGCCCCTCCTCCCCATTGCTACAGTTCCTCAGCAAGAAGCGTTTATCTTCAAGTCCCAGGGTCAGCGCATGCGCAGTGGCTTCGGAGTCAGAGAAACTCCAATCATCTTGACTCTTAGTGCATGCGCAGTAGCTTTCATGGCTGTGTTTGACAATAAATGGCAAATAACCCTTTTAAAAATTAACATATTTCAGAAAATATTTTTGCAGTTTGCTCCTAGATGGGAAGCAAATGTATGTAGAATGTGTCATTAGTGTAGCTTTAATGGTTTTTGAGATATAATGATGAGTAATCAAAAAATAAACCAGCAAATGCATGGCAAACTCTAAAAAATATTACTGGTTACAGCAAACCTCTATCACATACTGAGGGCAACGAAAAATTAACAGATGACCTAAACACATTTTACTGTAGATTTGAAAGGAAACAAATGTCAACTCCCACCATCACATCCATCCAGAGGACACAAACAGCAATAGCACTTTAGACTTTAGGCTTATATACTGCTTCACGATGCTTTATAGCCATCTCTAAGCAGTTTACAGAATCAGCATATTGCCCCCAACAATCTGGGTCCTCATTTGACTGACTTCAGAAGGATGTAAGACTGAGTCAACCTTGAGCTAGATGGACTCGAACTGCTGAACTTACTGGCAGCCTGCAATACTGCATTCTAACCACTGCACCACTACAGCTGCCAAGCCTCCAACTACAAACTCTATCCCTTTGGATGAACCTCCTTTAGTAATCACAGAAAAAGATGTGCAAGACCTATTTCATAAACAAAAGCCTAGGAAAGCATCAGGATCAGACAAAGTAACTTCTGCTTGCATAAAAACCTGTGCTGCTCAACTAGCCCCAGTCTTCATGTTCATCTTCAATAAATCTCTAGAGATGTGTTATGTTCCTTCTTGCTTCAAGCAATCTACTATCATCCCAGTGCCGAAGAAACTCACCATCAAAGAGCTAAATGACTACAGACCAATTTCACTGACATCAGTAATTATGAAAACATTTGAAAAACTAATGATGGTCCAGCTGAAAACCATCACAAACCAACTACTAGATCTTTTACAATTTGCCTACCGTGCAAACAGATCAACAGATGATGCTATTAATATGTC
The DNA here is from genome assembly GCA_032468095.1 of Pareas carinatus. NCBI lineage: Eukaryota > Metazoa > Chordata > Lepidosauria > Squamata > Pareidae > Pareas > Pareas carinatus. The sequence continues at coordinate 107,015 of JANHFO010004283.1, forward strand.
ACTGCACTACATACTCCAACATTTTGATTACCCAAAAACATACGCAAGAATTCTTTTTGTAGACTTCAGTTCTGCATTCAATACTATTATGCCAGATATTCTTATAAACAAACTGACACAGCTAAATGTACCTGACCACACCTGCAAATGGATCAAAAGCTTCCTAACAGACAAAAAGCAGCAGGTGAAGCTAGGAAAAATAACATCAAACACCTGTAAAATCAGCACAGGTGCTCCTCAAGGCTGTGTGTGCTCTATCTATACTTCTCTTCTCCTTATACACCAACGACTGCACCTCGAAAGACCCCTCTGTCAAAATACTATAATTTGCAGATGATACAACAGTGATTGGCCTTATTAGAGACAACAATGAATCTGCCTACAGACATGAAATTGAACAGCTAGCCTTGTGGTGTGAAAAGAACAACCTAAAACTGAACTCACTCAAAACAGTGGAAATGATAGTTGATTTTAGAAGAAATCAGCCCATTCTATTTCCTCTCACAATATCAAACAGCATAGTAACAAAAATAGAGTTGTTCAAATTTCTGGGCTCTGCAATATCTCAAGATCTAAAATGGTCAGCCAATATCAAAGATATCATTAAAAAAGCACAACAAAGAATATTCTTTCTGAGACAACTCAGAAAGCTCAGACAACCCAAGGAAATGCTTACTCAGTTCCACAGAGGAATCATTGAGTCCGTAATCTGAACCTCAATAACTGTCTGGTTTGGCAATGCAACAATAAAAGATAAACATAGACTTCAAAAACTAACTGCTACAAAACTACCCTCCACTGATACACTGAATGATTCAAAAAAAGAGCGGGAAAAATAATCATGGACCCCTTACACTCTGGACATAATCTGTTCAAACTTTTTCCCTCTGAACAATGCTACAGAGCATTGCAAATAGAAAAAACTAGACATAAGGACAGTTTCTTCCCACATGTCATTAACCTTCTAAACAGCTGATTCATAGGGCAGTATTAGAGCAAAGGGTGTCCTGACAAAATGAAATGGTTTTTATCCACACTTTACAACAAAACATGATGAATGCTACATACTTTAAGACTATGAATGTATCTTACACATATACTTACTTGATTATGCCTGTATATGCCTATATTTACAAATGATCATGATTATGGATATAAACAAATGATCTTGTTTATGCTTATATATTCAAACTGACTATGAATGTATCTTGATTGTATTTTGTTACGTATGTATGTAGTTTGAGCACTATCACTTAAGACAAATTCCTTGTGTGTCCTGACACACATGGCGAAAATAAATTCTGATTTTGATTCTGATTCTGAATGGAAAAACTGGCTTCTAGTAAAATTAACCATGATCCTTAGGTCATTTTTCTATAGTAGCCTAATCTGAGACTTGGTAAAGCTTGTCTTTGAAGTTAATAATAATTGACAGCTTTGAAGGGGTGTTCACAGAACATTCAGTTTGGACTATTTGTGGCATTGACTCAGCTAGTGCTACAAGGAATGCAAAGGGGGTTGTTCCCTTATCTGAAAAGCAAGAGAAGTTGTGTTCCAATGTTGGCACAAGCTTGCTATTGAGATTTTAAAAAGAGACAAAAGATCAAGGTCAATAGCTTATCCGAGCACCTTTACCTGCTCTTAATTGCTCATTCTATATCACTAAGTGTCCCAAGTAGCAGTTATTCTCGCTTTGGCTCTTTGAGCCTTATCTTACATTCTCGATTATGTGATCGTAAATTATGGCGCTATATCATAACATTGCATTTTATTTAAAAATTAAATTCTATAGTCGCTTGCAAATAATCATACTGCAAAAATGAGCACTATGTACAATTAGTCCAGTTTAAGTACACTTCCACAATGCAAGAATAATCTAAGTTATGTGCTTTAGACCAGATACAGAAAATAATTTTATTCACATCTGATTAGTTTTTAGACATTGAACTCATGTGCTAAATTTTTATACAGACACATACACACATATACACATGTGAGTGAAGGCGCACACACACACATACGTACACACACATATGTACTGTGTGCTTTTGTTCATTCTCATTCCTAGCGGTGGAAAAGACACTTGCTTCTCTCTCAAAGAAAAAAAAATTGCTACATTAATACTGGTAAGGTACTGATTTTTTACACTTAATATTAGTTATAAGAGATTTAGAAATATATAAGTTCCATTGTACAGTCTTCCCTTCAGAGATATGCCTCTTCCCATAATTCAGTTAAATCCGAAGTAGAGAAGATATCATGAGAAATTCTTTAATGGGTTATTTTTAGATCTGGATGCGCATGTGTGGGAGGGGGGAGATTATACAGTGACAGAAAGATGTATTAGAGAAAACAAAACCTTCAAACAATAAAAAAAGCTTAAAATATGGCCAAAATAAGATTTAAAGTCATTGTAAAGTATTTCTGATATACAAATAAAAAAGTCAAAAATGTTCAGATACCTGAAACACAGTTAAGCATAATATTATCCAATATTGTTTTTTAGTGTAAAACTCAATTACCGTCTGTAGCAGCATCTACATGGTTAATCTTGAAAAAAATAAATAGAATTGATCTACTTCCTAAATGAATGGAAGACCAGCAACACATCAAAGGGCCGTAGACCTGGGAAGAAAGCAAAGCTAAAGCTAAAGCATTTTATAATACATCCTAAAAAGTTCATTAACATATCTATTTGGTGTGAGCACCAAAAGTCAAGTCAAGTTGAAGGAGAATCATCTTGGAAAGGAATAATGATCTATTATTTTTAAAGAATGAGTAAAGCCAGAAAAGTGCCATTTCCCTTCAGATTTTCCCTTCAATCATCTTTCAGATCGTGATATTGGAGCAGTTTCTATTGATAATGAACAGAAAGACAGATTGCCTGACAGAGTGAAAACTCTTCACTAGATAATCATTCATGATGATATAGGATTTTTTAATTCTGAATACTTAGAGCAACATAAGTACCTACTATTTCTTTTTTTTAAGTTATGTTTATTTTTTTCAGTGCTTAAGGATGCAAAAAATAGGTTATCTTCAACTTGTTTTCTTCATGCTCTCTGTATTAGACCTAATATTAAACCATATCTAAAGTATCACCCATAATGCTTTGACAAATCCACTTTAACCGCAGCATTGCCCTTCATTTTGACTTCAAAATATTCATCTACTCTACTGGATTTGTACTGTTTAACCCAGAGATAAAGGTAAGCTTCTATTTTTAATATCAACGGATTATATCTTCTTGCTATATGCCTAGATTCAATAGAGTGTTTTCAATCTAAGCACAATTATTTTGAAGGAACCAGTAATGCCACCATGTGACAATAACTGTAGTTATTTCAAAGATATGATTTTTTTAAAATTAACCATCTTTAATTTAATCGATTTAATTACTGCAATTCTCTCCACCTGCTTTTTTCCCCTGAGGATTGCTCCCAGTATTATCCTTCCTAACCTGTTTCCCCCAAAATAAGACCTAACCCGAAAATAAGCCCTAGCATGATTTTTCAGGATGCTTGTAATATAAGTCCTACCCCGAAAATAAGCCCCAGTTAAGATCATCAGCCAGATGGATGCATTTAGTACCATATTTTTCTCAAAATAAGACCTGACTGGAAAATAAGCATCTTTTGGAGCAAAAATGAATATAAGATCCTGTCTTATTTTATTTATTTATTTATTTATTTTCTGGAAAATACGGTATTTGACAACCATTATGATAAACTATCATGACCACAGAAACCACATTTGTTTGTTTGTTTACGTACTTACTTATTTAATAACATTTTATGCTGCCATATTCCCTATAAAGCAACTTTTTGGCAGCTTGCAGATTATAAAAAGACAAATCGAAAAGTAATTAAAAATCTAAAGTTATAGAAAAAACAGGACTAAGAGATGAACAGCACAGGCATACTCTGTCAATCACTTCCAGCAGTGAATGTCCCTCTTGGGGTCTCAAGTCAACCAGCAAAACCAAGTTTAATATCCTTCCAGAAGGCCAAAAGGGTAGGACCAGTTCTCACCTCCGGTGGTAGAGTATTCCACAGGGTCACGGCTTCATTGGAAAAAGCTCCTCTTCTTGACCCCATCCATCAAAATTTCTTAGCAAGCAAGGTCTATATCTGGTCTCTATGCCCTACTACACGTCAGTGAAACAAGATAGCAATTTGGCCCCTAGGCAGCTCATCTAACACCTATGGCGCCCTCAGCATGTGCCATTTCCAACTACTGTTTTGTAAATTGTGGTATTATATTTGTTCTTCAGAAGGGTCTTCTTTTTTGCACTTATTTATACTACTACCGGTTAAAATATTTCTTATTTTAATCTCTTTGTAAAATACAAGTAATACAATCAGTGACATTTTTTAATTGGTTAGCTAGTTGGTCGGTCAGTCAAATTACAGAACAATTGCACGAATTCCTCATGCAAGCAAAGTTTCAAGATCTTATCTTTTCCTAATGTGATTTCTCCATCTCCAAAAACTTGCTAATGGAGAAGAAAAAAATTCAAGAAAGAGAAAATGGGCGACCCTATTTGGTATAGATATTACAGATGATCTATATTGGAATAATAGCACAATAATGTTTCCATCTCTGTATACTGTTATCCCACCCAGAGAAACAATGCATGTATTTCATGAATCATATTTTGATATGAATATAACCAAAGAGCTAGCAACATTTCTTTGCACTGAATCACTAACATTAGCAAAGATATAAGCAGTATATCTTAAGTCATTTATCCCACCAACTTAATCAGCAAAATCTTTGGCTTCCACTTTTTTTCAATTCATCATTCCTGTATGTCATATCTGAACTTCATTTAGCTGCTGGGAATAACAGATTAAAGAGTATGCTGACACTGTTTAAATACAAGAGTTGGGGGAGAAACATTTCCCAAGAAATTATAAAGTTCCCTTGACCTCAATGCTGAACTTTTAGTTGTATTTTAAAACCCATACTATTATGTTTGTCTTCCCCAACTTGCAATTCTCTATTATATTTACTTTTAATTGAATAAGGTTTTTTTCCAGTGTTTAAACTGAGTTTTGTGCAGTTTCTTTTTTAAACTTAGGTTTTCTGTGTTTTATTCTAAAATGATAAAGGAACTAAACTATCTTCAAAATGCCTGATTTATATTAAATTGCTCGGGGCATTTAAGTTGTCTTAAAGGCTAGAATTTTCTCCATTTTCAAAAGTAGGAAATATTTGGCACTCGTCCCCAAGATGGATGTTGAATGGTAAAGGAATATTTTTCTCTTGTTGACGATCTGCTGTTTTGCGGTCAAAACTGGTCCTTTGGGAGTGCTGCTCCCTGGATTTGAATAGAACCACCTAGGAATGACCCAAGACGGCTTTTGGATGGCAGTGGACTCACCTTGAAGATTCCAGTTCCCTCTAGGAACAATCATAAAGCCACTGGGCATACATCTTTCCTGTCAGCAGTTCAGTTTACTTAAGTATGTCTGGGTTTTAATGTCACTTTTTGAATACTCTGTTTTACTTTGCTTTTTATCTTTAAAAGTTGACTAGCTGGTTGAATGCTGATTTATTTTAACCCCTGTGCTTGTCTCTATCTTTTTTTCCCCTTTGATTTATGTTGTTGTTTTGAATAACTTCCACTATTTGTAAGGAGACTCACCATGTCTCCTTAGATAGTGAAAGTTCTTTTACTTAATTTACATTTTTATTGGACATTCACTACAGGGATTTTGTATTTTATCAATTTGCAAAACATTTGGAATTTATTTTTCTTAATCTTTCTTTTAATTTTGGATCAAAATATCCGTAAAATATATTCCCTGGTCCTTTGTCTTTTTTCTTATTCTGTTTTGAAGAACAGTCTTATACACTACATAGAGCAATAACTTTTCAGATTACAAACAAGGAAAGGAGACTGATATGCAAAAAAATACCGTTTGGCAACATGCAATTCTTAGGTTGAAACCGATAAAAAGAATGTGATTTGAAAGCAGTAGATTCACTGGGAAGAAATAAGACTCAGAAGTAGCAGAATTAACTTCGTATGCCTCCATGAACTCCCTGAAGTTCAAGCCTGAACTCTTATACATCAACAGAAAACTGCCTGAGTGGATAAGTGATAAATTGGTCTTTTTTTAAGTGGATTGAAGGAGATTGGAGAATAGATTTATCACATTTAACTGGGAACAATTTCAACTGGACTTTTTTGGGAAGATAGACTGACTTTGGAGCTTGGACTTACAGTATAATCAGACAACAATTAAATACAGATTACATTAAGAAACTAAGATGGATATTTGATCCAGTACCAATCAATGTTAGTTCTTGGGATGATTTAGAATAGTTGGGGTAAACTTTCTATGAGTTGATTACAATAACAGTTTGTTAACAGAGAATTTTGGAATTTTAATGTTGCCTTTATTGTTATTGTTATTCCTGTTAACTATTTGGTTATTAATATAGTTTATAGATTATGGGTTGACAACTTGCAAATAGAATTAGTAATTTAATAAATTTCTTTGGACCTTTTTCCCTCAAGGGTGGGAAACTAATATCGTTGTAATATATTAATCAGCATTCAACTAGGGACAATATGTGTATATGTGTTTTTAATTCATTTTTTTCTTTTTAATGTCTTGTTTGCTTTTAATTTAGTTCTTTAAAAAATAATTTTAGCTTTTTGAATAAAAAATAGATTTAAAAAGCGGGAAACAGTCATTTAAATAAAATGTTGATAAGGTTCTTTGAAAACATTATCTTCTTTTGTTTCAAAAGCATTTTTGAACATGTTTTTATTCTGCATTTTTTTAGGATTTTGTGAATCACTCTGGGTTCTTTGTCATAAGATATATTACAAGAAAACTTAAATAAGTAAATTCCAGGTCATATAGGGGCAATAAATAAAGACTATAAAGAGAATGGTTAAGAGGCAGATACTTACTTTAGGAACAATATTCTGAACAGCACTGAATTAGTTAATCTGTAGGAAAGATGAAAGGGTTTGTTTAATCAAGAAGTGTTTACTCTGAGAGACATCAGAACATACAAAAATTGTTTTTGTTAATTTATATCTCACTTCTATCTTCTTCAACGCAAGGTGATGTACATTAATGCTCCAGACTCCTTTTTCCTTACAACAACCATGCAGAAAGATGAGTTGGGATGAGATAGAAAGACTAGCAAAATGTCCCCCAGTCAGCTTCTATAGCTAAGAGAGGACTAGAACACATGGTCTTCTAGTTCCAGTTTAGCATCTTTATCACTACCTCAAACTGATTCCTATATTACACTTTCCAATCATGAAGTCAAGGGCTGGGGGAAAATCAGTATATGACTAGTCTAAGGAACACTGGTATAAATGTTGTTTCTTTATTTATTTCAAATTGTATGGTCACTCATTTCAAATTCATGAACAGCTGACAAAAATTAAAAACACTAGCAAATTAACAGCATTTGCACCAACCGTGCCGGCATCTTGATGCCCAAACTCAGTGACAAAACCATGATTTTAAGGCTCAGGGAGAATCAGTTCTCTGATGGGATGTTGTTCCATAAGTAAACACTAGAGAAAAGATTCTCTTCCTCTCTAAGACATGGGAAACCTGGAGCATATCTCTTCTGCTAGACTGTGGTTGAAGATCTACATGCTTGTGGCTGCCATGTTGGTTTTTTTTTTACCCTCCTCCCTGCAGAAGCTTCTATTTGATAGCCAACTGTGATTGACTACATACTTATAAAAATGCTGATTCAGGAAGATCACAGTATTTGGAATAGCATTTATCTCTTTATTAGAGAATATTTAAATGTACAGCTAGAAAGTAGGCATCACAGCCAATTCATTTACAGGGCATGGGGTAAAAATATGCTTGCAGCCAAAGTGGAATCCATATATCCTGAAAGCACTACAAGACAGTGGGAGGGAAAGATGATGGTACACAATAATCCCATTGTGTCTTTATGAAAAGAGATAATTATTCTTTTGACCAGTGATTAATCAATTACAGAACTATTTATGACAGTAAAATGACAACCTATACTTATGAACAATAAGTCAGAGGCATTGGCATATTGCACAAGGAGGGAGGAGTCCTAAGTTTTTTGGGAACAGGCCCAGCTATGAATAATCGCTTCCCACAATTGTTTGGATGCCATTTCTTGGCATTATTATGCATTGTTCACACTCATTCAACAGTCAGCTCAGAATTTCATTCATAGATGTAGACGTGGAGAAATTTTAGATTGGTCAAATCGACATGTCTAGAAATCATTTGGTGAATGGGAAGAAAAGAATTATTTAAAAATGCTAAACTGAGTAATAGAATCATAGTATCAAAATTAGATAAAATTGATCCAGACCTTTAGCCTGCCACTTTGTTTTCAAGAAAACATATCCTTAATTAAAATCTCAGGTTATTCCCTCTTTGTTCGCATTAAGAAATGGTAGCTGGAATGGCCCTAGGCTTACCACCTTTCTGTAGTGTTCATTGGATACCATAGGAAAAACAACAAATCAACAAATGTTGTTCTGAGGGCCACTTGATCAAATATATAAGCAGATATATATGCAGATATTGCAAATTATATCTCTATAAATGTAATAGCATTGGGAGAGATCAAAGGGAAATGAAATTCAGACTTACAGACAGTGGTAATGCAATATTAAGAGTTACCTTTAGCTAAGACGGTCAGCCTATACATTTTATAAATAAATAAACAGTAGTTATTATAATTGATTAATTGATTGATTATGTGCCATCAAGCCATTTTCAGCTCCTCGCCACGAGAGAGATAGATTTTCTTCAAGATGATCTACCTAACCAGGTCTTTGACATCTTCCAACGGTGCGTGCATTGTCTCTGTAACTGACTCCATTCTCTTTTCTGCTAGTCAGATTCTTCATTAGAGAGTCTTTTTAGACACCCGGGTCTTTGCACATAAAAGCCAGTATAAAGCCGAAGTTAAATGTCAACGCTAAGAATACATGCATGTTACTCCAATAATGTGATTTTTTTTTAAATTAAGAACCCTTTTTTAAAAAAATCTACATCCTTGCTTATTCAAATAAAGAGATGATAACATTGTCACCCTTGATTATTAATTCATCTTTCATTATAATTTGCAACTAGTTCTTAAACACCCACTGAAAGCGTTGTCTGGGTGTAGTTATACATGGATATGTAATGATGCGACTTCACTGACCTTATTAAATGGAACAGGAGAACTAACATTATTAAAAACAAAATTGAAAAGAAAATTCCAAGAATACACGAAAGAAATCTGTGCTCTGAAAGATTACTAGACTAGGCTTCAATTCAGATTGTATTTCTATCTCTAGCCAAGGCTAAAATAGTTTGCATCCTTTTTTTTCCCCTAACCCTCATTACATTCTAGGAGTTTTTCCTCCTCGGCTTGTGTGGCCTCTTTCCTTGCACTGATTTAGTCAGAAGAAACAAAGTAAATAAAGGTCAAGATAGATGTCAACCTAAGCAATTACTAAGAGAAGAACTTGTACATGACCCTGAGATTAGAAACAGTGACCTGTCATACTGGTTAAGGGAAGCTGGGTCCCTTTTTAATCTACAAATTTACGCCCAGCGGTCCAAATGGAGCTCTGGTTTATTTGCATTTTAATCACTCCCCAATTTATTCCAGGACCATCTTGGCTTTCTCATCTTCTTTTCTAGATAGGCCATCAATATATAGCCCAGACAGTAGCAGGGGAGGATTTTAAAGAGGCCATAGCACAGCTGTTACTCAACATACATTTCTGAAAAATAAAATAACCTGTCTGTAGCTTCATGATGCCACTGGGTATAAAGTCAAAGCCAAAAGGGGGCACTCCCCTCCCCTTACTGCCTTTTCTCTCTTCCCTTTTTTCATCCTATGACATTGATGCCCCAGAAGCGAAGGGAAGAAATTAGTCTGGTTTGCATTGGAAGACAACTTATCCATTTTTGCATTAAAGTGATCTAAACGGCAATCTAAATTCAATTTCCAAATTTTGCACTTCACAAACATATAGTTTAAATTGACACAATATAAGTTCTGGCTGATAGACACTTATCAAATCTTAACCTATATTTAATAACCTAAGATAAGGGAATGGTGAAGATGTTTTTGTAGCCTGTCTAATATATCAGGGATATAGCAAGTCATTACATGTTCTTGTGTAACTGTCTCTAGCATGTTATGTGGGCCAAGATGATAGATAGATAGATAGATAGATAGATAGATAGATAGATAGATAGATAGATAGATAGATAGATAGATAGA
>JANHFO010004284.1:0-15961 GCA_032468095.1 Pareas carinatus
GAACCCAATCGGTTCAGTACTTTCCGGGATCACTTACCAGGCACAAACGTGCCTGCATTTTTATATATATAGATTAATTGGAGCGAATCCTATTGTTAGAGGCAAAATAAATTGTGCTATGGGTAGAGGGGAGAAGCATTTTTCAGGGTCTGGTAAAACTTGGAATATTTCAAGGGGTTGTCAAGAGTAAGAGGAACCAAAAGATCAGTGCAGAGGATTAGGGGGAAATGATTGCACAGTTTTTGTTAGAAAGAAATCCATCTGGATTCAAGTGTCCTCAGGGGGATGTGCAAACAGCTGCTTCAATTGTTCTGAGCAAAAAGAAAAGCACTTTTTAAAAATTTTGATGTTCTGCCTTCAGAGCAAAATCTGGCCATTCTGAGTGGTATACTTTTGAATGTTTTTGCCTTTGTCAAGTCCTATGATTGGACTGTGTATGTGCGTCTGTATACACAGAAACCAACACACAAAGAAATGTATCCAGCCTAGTCAGCATTGTAGTTGATGTGTGTCTACTGTTCTTGAGTAGGAAGAAGTGGAAAGAAATTAGGAGTTGAGCACATGGCTATTATTTTCTATGCTTGGCTTGGAACCCATGCTATGTCCTGAATTCTTATCATATATTTAGATATAAAATATCTAAACAGCCCTGTTCTCTTCCTCTCCCTCTTCTCTCCTTCCACTTACTCTTCTAAATGAGCAATCAGCTTAAACTTTTCATTTTGCCACTGCTAATAACCATTACACTGCATGCATTTGAAATATTTCAGTTAATCTTTTTTTCTGCTTGAAAAATCATTCCAATCCACAAAGAGATATGAAGCTGTATCATTATCAAAATGGAAGATAGTTTACTGTGAAAGGACAACCTTTTTAGAATCCATTTCAATTCAGTCTATACAAAATCCATTAGACTCAAAATATCCACCCAAATAACCATTTGGAAGCTAAATAGCATGCTTGTAGAATTTGTCAAACTATTGGAAGCAAAGAGCAAACAATTTTCTGAGAGTTTGTGTGAACGTGCTTTAGCTCCCGTGAGAAAAGGGGTGAAGAGAATGCATCCATTTGTCCAAGAGAAAAATTGAGATGTGCTGGGACAGCCCCCTTTAAAAACATGGAGTGGGCACAAATAGAGCAAATTTGTGCTCTGCTGCTTCAGTGCTTAGGATTCAAAAGGAGTAGTTTCAGCTGAAAGTTCAGGTGCCTTTTGTATTAGGCAGCAACACTTTTGGATCAATCCTGCATTGGTTGGATGACCTGTAGATGCTAGTCAAATGATTAAGTAACAATTTAAATAAATTAAAATTAATTTAGCCTAATTTAAACTCGATGATACCTGGGATGGTTTCTTTTAAAAAATTGGCAAAAGGATGCTCTGTGGAAGGGTATTGTCGTAGCCTTCATCTGGAATGATTCCAAATTTAACATGAGAAGCATGATTGAGTACTAGGAAGAAGCATTTTTTTTAATGGAAGGTGAGACCAATTAGGATTAATATTGCTTAAATCACCATAATTATGGTGGTGGTGGAGGTTGTGCAGGTTTGAAACTAATTTGTTGTAAAAGAATACAAAATTTGAATAAGGTAAGAGAGGAGTACTCATGAATTTCCAGATGTTGTAAACAGCAGCTCCCAGCAGACTTCACCATTAGCTATGCAGGCTGGAGCTGGTGAGAATAATAGCACAGAACATTTGGAAGGCCACAGAGTTTGGGGCATGGGCTGATCACTTGTAGATAAATCAGATAAACACATTAAGATGAGTGCCGTAAGCCAATATAGCGGGAACAGAAGTTAAATTAGAGCAACTTTGAGTATTCAATAATTAATAAAGAAAAAGAAGTGAGGCAGAAGCAGCAGCAGCAGCAATAGCTGCTATTGAGATTTCTGGAGAAAAATCCATGAAAAAATGTTTTCATCTCTTAAGAAGAAAAAAAAAGATATATTGGAATACTCACTCAATAAGTGTATAGAATATTTGCTGTGCTGGGTATTAATGAAAGTAATAGTTTATTGAATGATTGGTGTTGCAACCTTATCAATAAAATTAAAAAATACAGTGCAGTCTAATTCCAAAATAACAGATAGGAGGAACCAGAGTGATAACATACAGTACATATGTGGTAATACAAAGTCAGTAATCAGATAAGCAAATCTCCCTCACAGAGTACCCCAATTTTTTCAATGTAGCTGATTCTTAGTTATAAACCTAGCCCTTATTTGACTACATGAATGGGATTCTTTCTTGGGATATGTTTCCATGTATTCCAATAGTCAAACCATGATAAATTGATCTGGAAGTCTAATTATATATTGGATTGCAATTGGTTGCTCTCAATGACTTTTCTGAACAATTAACAGGATCAGTAGCAAAGTCTTAAATGCTACAAAGAAAGGATTACATCTATTTATGAACAGCCCTGTTTGGTAATGCTACTGAAAACACTACACAGTTGGTTAGTACCCAAAGGAGTACAACTCATAACAACTCAGTGGGCATCAATCTTCATATTTTAGGACAATCGATGTGGTTTGGGAACAAATCTTTGCTGTAGGCAAGGGCAATGGTACGTCTTGATCTCTTCTGCCTATTGATTTTCACCTGCTTTCTCCAGCAATATATGTTAGCCATAAATCAATGGGTTCAATCCACAGATTTGAAAAGAATTTTCAGACTTTCAGTACTTAAGGCAGTAGTCCAATGGGGATGTCTTGGAGTATATATTGTAGATAGGAAACCTAAGTTCGTGTTTACATTGTGGACAGGTTTACTAATTGGAAGTTGTTTTGCAAAGATACCAGCCAAGCAGATTTTAGTGGTGAAGCAAAACATTAGACAAGATAATATATTTTGCATGTTATGTGCATGCTTATTAACATGCTGCTGAGTTTAGGGAAAGGTTTTAGGAATTCTGTTGATATTTTACTTGCCTTTTTTGTTTTGCATTTTATTGGTCCTTTATTTTATTTCTTAAATTACTATTATCTTATAATTGTTAGCAGCTGTTGAACTAGAAGACAAGATAGAAATCTGTCAAGTATATGTTTGTGTGAAGCTATACTCCATCAACAAGAGTTTCAGCAGAAAGAAACAACCAGTAAATATCACAATGGTGTGTTTTAAGTTATTTTTTTATGGATACAGAAGATGTAGCACACAGCCTTCCCTACAAAAGGGGGATGCTGGATTTCGTAGTACAACATATCTGGATGGCACTGAATTGAACAAGTCTGGAGTATCCTTCTTTAAGAAATGACAGCTTTGTTTATGGAATTTAAACAACAAGCAAGTATGTTTGGAAGATGACTTCCATGGAAAACAATCAAGAACCTTGATCTAACAACCCACCCTTGCATTGAAACTAACATTTGCCCGTCTGGGTCTATTTCTTATGCAGGAACTAGATGAAAAATAAAGGATGATATATATGGCAAAGATTAAATGGATTTATTATAGCACAGCGTTTGGGAGATTAGAGTCCATTTGCCATGTAGGAGTTAGATATCTGGAGGGAAAATACTTAATCTCTGAAAAATAGATGCAACTGTCTCCTATTTCTTTTGAGATAATTCTGTAAGGACATGAAATACTGGTTGGAAATTCTTTTTCAATATCACCTATTGGATTACTGATTTTAAATAAAGTAATCTCTCTCTCTGATTCAGGAGCCACATCTACAATGCAGGAACAATAATGCCAGTTAACCTGACAGATTTATTCAAAGGTCCTAAGAAGAGAGTATTATAAAAGCCTATGAGGAACATTTATTATTATTGCTACTGTATACAGTACCGTATATTCCGACTGTGTTTTCTGCCCCCTATTACCTTTCACGGGCTTAACCATTACACTATTTGGAAGTCTACATTTCTACTTTCAAAATGCACTTCAGTTTCTATTTGCTAGTTCTCCAAAGTTCAGGACCTTCCAGAGTACATTTTGTCATTGCCTTTTTTAATTATTTCAATAGATTCGCAGCATTCACTTTCTCCAATAAAAGACGAGCTATTAAACCCACAACTTGTGGGTCCAGTGCACAGTCTAGCAAATCATTGGTAGAAATGAGAGTTTGTGGGGAGGTGCCGATGCATTCTAGATCCTCCACGAGGGCTCCGGAATCACTAGTCCTCACAGATGTCTTCCCAGCAGGATGCAATCTTCCAAAGCGTCTCTCGCTTTCACTGAAAAGGGCTTTATTGTCCCGTTCAGCTACTCCAGTTGGATAAGTTTCCTGGGACTGTGGTAAAACCTGAAAAAGGCTCTGACCAAAGGGAACTGTTCTCAAATTTTCTGCTTCAATTACTGTTCTGTTAGAGTCACAGGGTTCGGATTTTATGCACTCAGGTTCTGTATTGCTTTGTACTTTCCTCCTCTTGTATGACTCTTGAAGAATTCCATCAGTACTGTGCATTTGAGGAACCCGGTGCTTATTTACACTTGTCTTCTGATGTTCTAAATAGGAAGACACAGCTTGGTTTAAATACTCAAGGTTGGTATCATGGGATGTTACCTCAATCTGGAAAAAAAAAGAAAATAGAATTCAAGCTAATATCTACATGACTGTTAAGAATTTCTTGAAGCAGTTTCCCTTCGGAAGCGATTCTCATTACTTTTATTTGTTTTGTTATTTAACTTTTGAGAGTTTAAATACATGTACATAAATGTACAAGCACACGTGGATGAATACATATATTCTATTTAGCTCTGCTTCTTTCCAAGCTTTAACTCTTTTGCCTTCACGATCCTTGTATTTGAAAAGCTTAATATCCATTCTATTTACTCTATATCTCTTTTTTTGGGGGGGAAGCATCCTTGCATTTTGGTTCAGTAAATTTCACAGTTAAGTTGTGTTTCTATCAAAGTATCAGAAAATATCATAATTAGCTTTTGAGTTGCTCCAAATTCTTTATCAAAGTGGAATGCAGGAAAAAAAATATGAGAATTTTTTATGGGGGGGGGAATCTGACTTAGCACCAAATCTAAGATCAAATGGAACAGCCATATTCATGTTTAGTCACTCTGGAGATGCTAATCATTGTTGCATACAACTGAGGTGCAAGGATTGGCAACTTTACAATAATATTATTGGGGCAGAAATGCACAAAAACGTTTAAGGATAAAATGATGAGGAATACCTCCGTGGGGTTGAGCCAAGAATCTGTGTCATTGGATTTTTCTGCAGACTTGATTGCACATATCATTGTTCGAGTTATTGCCTCTTCTATGCGGGCTTCATGATCTGCATCCTATAAAAAAAGAAAGGAAAACATAGGATATTTCGAATATATGGAAAAGACTTTGGTTAGCAGAAGAAGGAACATTTGGATATCCTAAGTCAGATGAATTTGAAGCTGTGACTATTCCTTTGTGAATTGGTCTAAACCAGTGTTTCTTGACCCTTTAAAATGAGTAGACTTCAACACCCAGAATTCCTCAGGCAGCCTTCCACCCATCTAAAGGTTGAGAAACACTGGTGTGCTTCATTTTATAATTGTATTGTGAAGGATCCCTGATATTCTGAAGAATCAAAACTTATTTAGCAGTTCTAGAGGCTCCGGGATACTTTCTTGTATTACACAAATCACAGCACTCATGTTAGAAGGATGTGTGATTCCCAAAATAGGCAGACAGGGTAATTAACATTCCTTGTTATTTTATCTGGGATTTCATAATTTAATAAAATGCCCATAAAAACCACTTGATCAGACAATTATACAATTTTTCCTAATTGGCAGTTTTCTATTGAATTAGTGTCTTGTTAAACTGATACTTATGAACCTTAATTTATACTGAAGGAATATCATCTAATATGTAGAATCTTTAAATTGGGAAGATCAAAAAGGCACGTCCCAAACTCTGTCTTCTCAAGGATTTAGGTTTTAAGCTCTCAAACACACACATACTCTCTCCTTCACACACAAATTACTAGGAGAACACAAATACCTTGCAAATTATTACTGAATTATTTTAAATTCCAGGGAGCCTGCTGTCATCTGACAGCATCACCAGCCCACTAATGTATTATTGCAGTCTTACACGGCAAGAGAATGCTGAAAGAGGCAGGTTTGGCTTTAATGAAGGATACCAGCACGCAGTGTCTTAAAAATGAAACAGGAATTCCGTAATTGATTCTTACATGCTACAAGGTGTCATGTCTTCCTTGGGTGCCTTTAGGCGTTGAAATACAAAGACTAATTTAGGATTTCATCAGGATGAGCTGCCTAGGAAAGCAAGACCTTCATGTTTAGCTGAATTGCTTGGAGCTGGGGACAATCCCTGGGGCAACAAGGAACAAAATCATTGCATAAAATGGAACTTGTGCCCCACAATCCTAGAGGCAGAATGGGGCTTGTTTGCTTGAATTTGCATATGAAAACAGGGATGTAGCAAAGCGATGGCAAGATGCAACCTTTGCTCTTGATCAGTAGCTTGCAATTTCCCCACAGAAACGCTTCCCCCAAAAATATATCCCCCCTTTCTCTCTTCCTATTTTCTCTGCCTTTCTTCTCATGATTTATTGCCATCATGGTGCAGACTTAATAAGCCATTTGCATTTCTGACGATGCCATGCCATATTTATATCAGATAACTCATATCTGAGTGAATGAATTCAAAGTTATAATTTGCAGATTAACAGAGCCTTCTGGTAGGCTAAATTCTGGTTAAGTTCCAACCAGACTTCAGCATCCTACATTGGAGGTTGAGCTCTACTTCATGTGATGGGATTGCTTGAAAACGTTCAAGAGAAGCAATTTTTACTTTGTTTCCTACTAAAAACACACTGTAAACACAGAAGCGATCTGTATGGGCAACGTATATATTAATCCCTCTTGCATATGGATAGTAGCTGAAGCTAAAGCACTACAAACCTCCCTTATATTAGTGCAATATAGTGCATTACAGAGAGACAGTTTGTTGCAGTGGTTAAGGCAACAGCCTAGAAACCAGGAGAGCCAATCTCTCTCTCTCTCTCTCTCTCTTTCTCTTTCCGCCCCCCCTAGGAAATAGGCAAGGGACAAATCACTTCTGAAATCTTGCCAAGAAAACTGCAAGTACTTGCCCAGCCAGTTGCTAACTCATAGGCACAAAATAAAAGTGTTAGAGGTTTGATACAATGCTTTCTTTTGTTAAGTCTCTTTCATTAATAAATTAGATAATCCTAGCTCTGGAGATTCAGAAGAAACCCTTGAAGAATTTAGAATTGCATTAAGTCTTACGATTTTATCTCAAATGTTATTGTTGCTGCATATAAGCTTTTCTTACTGCCCCTTTTTCTCATGAGCACAAGGTAAGTCATAGAGTCAGGAATATATAGAATTACTGTACAAAGCCGTAAATTCAGAGTGAATGGACATTCTGCAAAAATTGGTACCATTCAGGGATAAGAGACTTTCTCTTGCAGGCTTTTAATATAGTTTCTCACAGACTCTTTATCACAACACAGCTTCCTAGGTCTGAAACATTTAGCCTCACCTTTTAGCATCTGAAATAATGCATATTTAGAGCAGCTTATCTTAGCCATATGAAAATTGTCAGGCTTTCAGGCTACTGCAACTCTGAAAAGTTCATTCTGCCTGATGAAGCCCATGAATAATATTAATCACTTATCTTAGAATGCAAAGTTTGGCATGGTCTCAATGTGTCAGAAGCAAACTAAACCCTGCTCCTCTTATTGTAAAGCATGAGTAGAATAATTAATTGTATCAGCAGAGCGGTTGAAACGGGCATGGCACTCACTTATCATATCAATATGATAGCAGCTGCTTATTGCCATAAGCCAGAGTACTGCTTGAGTGAATAATGGAAATGTTTTTGATATTACTTTTTAACATCTATGTCATGCATTGTTTTTCCAAGATGGATAACCCTACAAGTAGAAAGAAACGTTGCCATCCTCTCTGGGGATAACAGGATATAATCAGCTGTCACGACAAAGAGTAGTCCTAGCATTCCTCAAGTTAAGCAATCTCCATGCTCAACTTATATTGTTTGTGAGGTTTTTAATTTGGAAAGAGTGGCTATTGCAAGCAGAATTTGAATGTTTTGAACTTGTTTATGTTTTTACTCATAAATATATGGGCTTATATTGATAGGGGAGGAGAGAAATAATACACCATATTACATTGATTATAAGACACATATTTTTTCGTAGTTTGGTGTCTCTATATTCATGGTGCGCCTTATATTCGATGGCGTCTTACCAGCTCCGAGAAACTGCGATCTCACAAACAGGAGGTGGGGTTGAGCTAGCAACCGCTGCTGCCAGTGCAAAATGCAGAGTCTTTTGCAGAGCCTTCCCCAGACTCAGCAAGCGCAGGGCAGGGCCTATTTATTTACCCCACACTTGCCCTTCAGCCGGCTTTGGCTGTTATGCAGTTGGGATACTTTACTTTTTTTATTTCTAAGTTAGAAAAACAAGAGTGTGTCTTATAATCGGTGGGGTTTTATAATCGATGTAATACGGTATAAGGCATCCTGTATTAGGGTGAGGGAAGTTCTGGCCATCCAGATATTGCTGTATCACAATTTCTAGCATCCCTCCCTACTGTTCATGCTGGCTGGACTTGCCATTGGAGAACTGCAGGCTTCCCACCCTATTATGCCCAGTATTATCATGTTCAGTTTCTTAACGTAACTTCTCAGGTTCAACCTACAATTCGGAGGGCATACTAATCTACTTTCTCAACAAAATATAAAAATATTAATAACAGTATTTCAAATTTACTCCTTATCCTCTGCAAATGATCAGTCTTTTGATCAAAGGATATCATTTATTGGCTCTATACTAAAAAAAACAACCCCGCTCTGAGATCTGTCAAACATGCTGAAATACATTTGAATAGATTTTTAACTACAAAAGAAAACAGAGCCTGGAATGGATTTCTAATCCCATCAAGCTTCACTGATACCTCTTTCCAATCTTCTCTCCACATATTTGATGTCAGATGGATGAAGAGACCGTGTCCACGTCTGTTACAAATCATCCTTTCAGGTCTCATTTCTATCTACATCACTTTGATTTAAAATTTATGTAATCAAGATGTTGAATTATGTAGCCTAATTTATGTATGTGGTATGTTACAGATTATAAGTGGATGGGCCTCTTGTGGGATTCAATGATTCAATGCTAGGGAAACAAAAAGGAATGGAGGGGAATGGAAGAAAGGGTTATTTTAGTAACTACTCTGCAATTATTCTACCTACATATGCATAATACTAATTGACAATAAGGTAGACAGATGTCATGGCTGAGAGTGTAGCTTGATAGTAGCACACATGCATTCCATACTAAAAGCTCCTCATTTAATTGCCAAGATCATTATTGAGAAAAACTCTAGCATGAAATTGTGGGAAAGTTGCCAATAAAACATCCTTTTTGTTATCAATCTTTGTTATAAACTATCCCAATAAAATTTATGCTATCAGTGGATTGTTTGTGAATATGCAGGTTATGCTAATCCATATGGTTTGCAGCCGGCAATTTTAAACAGATAAAATGATTAAAAGCATTAAAATGATTTTAAGAAATGGAGAGGAAAAAATGTACCAGTTCAATCCAAGAGTTAACGCTAACGGTGATGGGGTCAATGGACTCAACGTAATGCCACCAGTGTCTAGGAACCAACAAGACCTGAAGTGAAAAAGAAATGAGAATTGAAAAGTTGTAAATTCTTTTCTTGCAAACATATATGTTGCACAGAGAGCATTGCATTGTAAACAGAAAGGGTTGAAAATAATACTTTTAATACTAGTCTAAATCTTTTATAATTGATCTTCCCTTGTACTTGATGCATCTAAGGAATTATGACTTTTATGGATAATATATTCTGCAGTACCTCTACCACACTCTTCCATTCAAATGAATACTCTGGCACCTTATAAAAAGTGAAAGAGTTTAGCCAGCAATTATGAAATCAAACAATGAATTAGGTGAAACGCAGATCAGAGAAACAAAATTGTAGAACTATCGGTCAGATTACAAATAAACCAATCAGTAGGACTGGATAGTATACGCTGAGAATTCAGAGACTGTCACTATAAATGACAAGTAGCCCTCAACTTATGACTGGTCGCTTAATGACCATTTAAAGTTATGACTACCTGAAAAAGGGAATTTATGACCTGCATCCAAAGTTGGAACAGTTGGGTTCCTTCTGTGGTCATGTGACTGAACTTCGAGCACTTGAAATGTGGCCATATTTATGGTCATTTGCAGCATTCCCATGATCATGTGACTGTGTTTTACAATGGTTTTACCAAAAACTGACTCTTCCAGTTGTGGGCAACACCCATAGCAAATCACTGATTCTCTTAACAATCACTATGTTCATTTAACAACTGCTGCTGCAAAAGAATAATTGGGTTAGATGAGCTTCATTACATTCGCACATTGATGACTGTCTATACAGATAGTCCTCGACTTAACCATAGTTTGTTTAGTGACCGTTCAAAGTTACAACAGAAGTGAAAAATGCGACTTATGACCATTTTTTACAGTTACGACCTTTGCAGTATCCCCATGATCATGTGATCAAATTTCAGATGCTTGGCAACTGGTTCATATTTATGACGGTCGCCGCATTCCGAGGTCCTGCGATCCCCTTTTGCAACCTTCTCACAAGCAAAGTCAACGGGGGATGCCAGGTCCAATTAACAAACAGGCTACTAACTTATCAACTGCAGTGATTCACTTAACAACTGTGTCAAGAAAAGTTGTAAATTGGGCAAAACTCACTTAATAAATGTCTCAGAAATTTTTGGGCTCCACTGAGGACTATCTATAGTTTCTGGTCTAATAGAAAAACATCACAATTAAGAAGCCACTGTTTTTTTTAAAAAAAGTGAATTAAACATATCCAAGAAATACGTTAGGCATAAGTAACTTGATATCAGGCTTCAATGGGAAGTGGGGACACTTCAAGGTTTTGGTGATGACCTTTAAAGCACTCCATGGCATCGGACCAGGGTATCTTCAGGAACGCCTACTACCAGCTAATATCTCCCACAGGCCGGTATGCTCACACAGAGAGGGCCTCATCAGGGTGCCGTCGGCCAGACAATGCCGGCTGGCGACCCCCAGGGTGAGAGCCTTCTCTGTGGCAGCTCCAGCCCTGTGGAACGAACTTACCCCGGAAATACGGACCATCACAGATCTCCTGGTCTTCCATCGGGCTCTATAGACATTTTTATTTACCCAAGCTGGGCTGTCCTGATCCCTCTTTTATATTTTAATTCAGTTTTAAATTTCAAATTTTATATGTACCTTTTTTTTTAGTTTAGCCAATATATTTAATTCTTTTAAATGGTTTTTATTGTTTTTATTTTTGGCTGTACACCCCCCTGAGTCCTCTGGGAGAAGGGCGGTATAAAAGTTTGAAAATAAAATAAAATAAATTTGAAAATAAAATATTACAAATTCATATGTATTCCAAAAATTATAGTCATAATTCCACGGAAACCATGTGCAATCTATCTCCATACCTGACACCAAACCGATTTACTAAAATATATGCAACCTCAGGCATCTGAGACTAACTGTTCAGATTCACTTACATCTACGTGACATATTCTTCATGCTGATGTAATTTTGCTCTTTTCCTAAGGCCATACTTGGAATTCTGTGTGTAGTTCAATTCTTGCTTTATGTTCAAAATGATTTGTATTACTGGAAACTGCACAAAAGATTCATCAAAATGATCAGAAGGTAAGATCGACGAAGAAAAGTTATAGCACTTATTCTTTTTTTTAACTTAGAAGAGACAAAAAATGGACATTTATCAGCATCTCTAATAGGAGATTCAATATTATTCAAATACAATAGACATCAACCTCATTGGCCAATATATTCTTTTCCATATGTGAGTTTCTCAAATAAATGCTCTTTTCCATGAGACAGTCATGCACCTGTTTGTTTTATAGCAGTGTTTGGTTAGATGAAATAGTGTGTTTATGTTTTTTACAGACCTCATGTTAACATACATATAGAATATGGGAATATATTAATATTGCATGAGGTGAGCTATATCTAATTACTCATGCAAGCTTTCCGCCTCCCCAAGTATTTCTGTATATTTTCATGGTGCATGTTGAAAGACAAACAATTCAGGAATTTACCATTGTGACTAAGCAGAACTAGACATCGTATTAGTCCGTGGTTGTAAAAAATATGACTCAGTGGGTGAAATGCAGCTTCCAATCAATAAAGAGCTTTAGGTTCTGCAGCCTTTTCTCACTGCAGGACACCAAGTGGCCTATTGTAAAAGACATGACTTTCATGACTTTGCTTAAATCTTTTCATACCTCTCAGAGCCCAGCTGGGGAATGAAGAGGAGAGATGCTTTCTCAGTCTTGTATACAGAATCTCCCTTATTTAAACTTGTCTCCAATGCCATCTGTGTCCTTTTAATTGTCACCTGCCATCTGTCTCAGGGAACTTCCCTGATATTTTCAGTTTATAGAATCTGTGGTCTCCAGTAGTTGATGCCAAAATGTGAATTGTGTTAAAAAATAATAAGTGGCATTGTTATGAAGAGGATACTTATTTTCCAATTAAATCCAAAACCTTTGTTCTTTTTTAAAAAAAATATTTATTTTACCAAAGTTATGGGAAAAAATATAGAAAGTACAAAAATTCCCAACTAACTACTAAAAAGAATACAAAAAAACCCCAGAGGAAAAAAAGTATAAAACAAGATAATTGATGACAAACAAAAACAGTAAACAGAAAAAAGATAAACAATCTCAATATGAATTTAACTTGTATTTGTATTGTAGCTTGTATTTTAACGTTGCCTGTAAGCCGCCCTGAGTCCCCTTTGGGGAGAAGGGCGGGATATAAATATTAATAATAAATAAATAAATAAATAAATAAATAATAGGGCAATATGTCGATTATTAAACAGTATGTAAGGAATGTATATAAAGGTTCCAGCACGAGTCCAAAAACTCAGAATAAACCTCTGATTCTGGTGACTGATCCAGATTGGATCTTGCAACATTATATCCTTGGATATGTATATTTGCCTTTATTTGTATGTAAAGATTTTAGATTTAAAAGAGAACAAAACTGTTGCTCTAAAACACTATGGATTCTGTTGCAAGGAGGAACATTATTTTATAATTGGTTAAAAACAAAGCCTTTTTCTATGCTCCTGTCCTGAATCCAATCCTTAATATTCAGAATAATGGTTCTGTTCCAATTTCTTAAAGTAATTATCTTAGCAATTCCCCCGCATCTGATGAAGCCAAAGTACCTCACAAACAGTCAAATCCCACAATTATAGCATAATTTAAGGTAACATTAGCATCTTTTGCATTAAGAAAGTTCTTGGTAATCTTAACTGATATATATTAAAATATTTTACAGAAGAATAGCAGTAGCAATAGCACTTAGATTTATACCCTGCTTCACACTGCTTTACAGCCCTCTCTGAGCAATTTACAGAGTCAGCATATTGCCCCAAACAATCTGGGTTCTCATTTTATTCACCTTGGAAGGATGGAAGGCTGAGTCAACCTTGAACTAGTGAGAATCAAACTGCTGGCAGTCAGCAGAATTAGCCAACAATATTGCATTCTAACCACTGCGCCACCACAGCTCTTAAGACCAAATAGCTCACAAGACCAAATCATATGAGTCAATGGTCCCTCAATAATCGTCATTTTTTGTTTCTACAGGTCAAGTACAGGTTACGGATCGGAAGAAAACGATGTCACAGAGTTTCCATTTACTATCTAGGATAGCAGAGCTTGCTAGATATTTTCCCTTCATACTGCTATGACCTTATGTAATGCTTTGAAGTAACTTTGAATTTTGGCGGATCAACCTCCATCCAACATTCACTAACAGTACAGATTATAAAACTATAATCAGGCACTACCAATGAATCACAAGTTTCAGTCAAGTAAACTATGGAAACATTAGAAAACTGCTACCCATTTTTTTGGACCTATTAATTCTGATATTACCATCTCTTTTATCAGAGATAAACAAGTACATCAGTGCATTGGAAAAACAATATTGTAGATATTAAACTACCCATGCTGTATGCATGTGCAACAACAACAAAATTAACAGGTCTTTTGAGGTTTCCAGCAACTTTAAAATGTTTTGGGGAGAGAAAATGCTAATACAGTATAATCTACTCTATTTAATTATTCACTTAAACTTGTCTATGTTGCACTAAAATAAAATAAAGATAAATTTGTGAATGGATTTAATAATTCTTCAGAATTATAATTCACAATTTATTAAAGTTATACTAATAAGTTCCTTTTCTGCTCAATGTTAAGGAATGGTAGCTAAATAGATGCTTGATTAATCAACATTAGATTGTATTCTGAAACTTTAATGTCCACAACTACCCTCACAAATTACATCTATGCACGATATAACTGAAGCCTGGAAAGCTTCTGTTTACTGGATATTCCCCAGCAGGCAGGTCTTCTGGATATGCATTTAAATGCCCTAAAGCAGTGATGGTGAACCTTTTAGAGACCAAGTGCCCAGATGTGCTGTGGCTAATGAGTCACAGCTCATGACATCATCACCTGGCACTGCTACTCCTTTCTGAGCATGTGCATGGCCCTGTGATGTCATCGCCTGGCACCTTTACTCCTTTCTGAACATGTTCATGGCACCATGATGTCATCGCCTGGTGCTCCTACTCTTTTCTGAGCAAGCTCATTTCTGGGGCAATGCTGGTGCAACTTTGCTTGTGTGCCAACAGAGAAGGCTCTGCATGCCCACTGTGACACTTGTGCCATAGTTTTGTCACCACTGTCCTAAAGAGCTCAGGATTAAAGGTGCCCAGCCAAGCCTTACACACACTGTACGGTTTCAGAAGCAATATCAGCAAGTAACAGCACCTGCCCAACTTTACTATCATGCAACCAGGATTGCTTAATTTGAATTTATTTGCTATAGAACCATGTCACTTCTATATGCATCAGAGAAGCACAGAGGAGTATCTCCTTACCTTATGAAAGCATAAGGTAAGGAGATGCTCCTCTGTGCTTCTCTGACTTTCATTGTAAGACAAATTTCCTTACCTTGCTGCTCTCCAGTTGAGTGGAGAATACTCAATTCTATCTTGCCATTCTATCATGGAGCAACTGCATCATGTTTCTGACTGGCATCTGGTTGGGGAAAGCTGTTGCAAGGGTTAGTGATTATCCCATCAAGGATTCTGGAGTAAAATGCCCTCCAGCATTTGACAAGAAAGATCTGAAAAGAACAAACATGACTGTACCCAAACCCTCGATCCAACGCTATTATTTATTTATTTTTAACTGCTGCTTCTATTGCTATCTTCTGCATTGGGAAATCTATGTGAATTAGCAAACTGCAAAAACATTTAGTAACTATATGATTTTACTTTATATAACCTCTCTACTTATATTACTTGATTCGATCAGTTTGATCAGTGATATGTCTCTCTAATTAAGTGTGCTGGACAACTGTGTTCAGAATGACTGAATAAGCCTGTGCAATTGATCTATTCTGTGGTAATTGTGGGTTCTCTGTGATTTTCCCCTCCCAAGGTGTACAATGGTCAGTCCTGGAACTGGTACTTTTTAAGCAGTTTACGCAAAATCTAGAATACAGATGAAAGTAAGGAAGAGAAATTGACTGATTTTACTAAAATATCCACAAAGCTACAGTAAAATTTAAAAATGGTGAAGAGTTCAAAATTAAGCAAGTTGGTGAATTCCCGTGTTCCCAGTACCTGAATCTAATCTGGCAATAAATAGGGTTAGTTTGGATTCCTCAAGTCATTGTAATTAATTCAATGAAAATTACCAGTATGTCACTGCTGTAGAAAAGGCTAATTCTGTAACAGATACCACCAGGAAAGGAACTAAAGACCACTTAAAATTGCCCCGGGAACGGATGGTTTTACTGCTGTTTATTATAAAAATTTGCAAGAAGAAATGGTGGAACCACTGAGAGAATT
>JANHFO010004284.1:51744-85928 GCA_032468095.1 Pareas carinatus
TAATTGAAATTCCACATATTGTAAGCTATTGTTTTGTATGTTATTGACCAATAAAAACTTTTTCTATTAAAAAAAAATCACAATTGGGTCAAGCAACTCAGTTGCTAAGTGAAAAGATTGCTAAGTGAAAATATTGTACTTATGTTTTCAATTTTCCTTTGCTTTATAGACCTTCAGAGATCACAAATGCAAGGATTGGTTGCAAAGTTACTTTTCCATCACTGTTGTAAATGTGAATGGTCGCTAAATGAGACAGAAGCTAAACGAGGACAAGCTGCATTGTGAAAATAAAGAAATAATAAGCAAAATGCTTCATCTATGACATAGCACCCAGGAAGAACAATTGCAGTCTAACTGTTGATGACAGCTTCTGCACAAAAAAACAGAATTCTTCTGATTGCCCAGAACCAAAGTCATTGCAACACCTCACCAACTGGATGGGGTCCCAACCCATCTGAGATTTAAGCTTCTCTTTTCACTCTCATCCCTTTAGATTGCTTTGAAGCTTAGCCTGGCAACCCAATACAGTGCTATAAGCACAAGTTAATTTCATCCTGTCAGCATGATCAGGGATGCATTTTCAAGGGCAGGTCATTTAACTATAGCACATCACTCATCCTTTCTAGGGAGCTGCAAGCATAAGCAAAGCATTTCATGCGCATTCATTAGACCAGGAGCTTTCATCTTTCTGAGCTACTGCTTTGTTTGTCCAGGAAAGTTTTCACAACTTCACCAGGCTGGCAGCTGGAATACTTTAAGTATAAGTATAGATACCTTCCTATACTTGTCCTGCCAGAATTAATGAATCCTGTAGAGTTCAGGATCTGCTGGATCAATTACAACAGATCTTGCTTCTGGGTATTGCTCTGTGCCCATATTGGTAAACCTATCTAAGCCAAATTTGTAAAACAAATGGGTATAAAGCTACTGAATCAGTAGCCTCGGGGAGCCACCCACTTCCCTTAAGAAGGAGCCAAGTATCACAATCTGAAGTCAGTATGGACATTAGCCAACATGAACCATCCCCAGTTATTAAAATGGAACTTAAATATGCATGGTTGAAGATGTCTTTCAAGAAACAGCCTGAGAAGGTAGAAAATTTTACAAGATTGATAGATGATCAAAAGGAGGGGGAAAAGCTTTGCCAACTGCAAATCTGTTTCCTTTTATTATGTGATGTTAAATAATTTTGGCTAGAAATATTGGGCAGGATATTTGTGATAAAGTATACATCAAAGTAAATGAGAAAATTAATTTATCTGGTCTTGTCCAAATCTTAGGCAGTTTATTTATTGCCCCCTTGCTCTTAACTATTCATATTTCTTAGTTACATGCATTTATTTAGGCTACTGTATTATTTAATGACAAAATAATGGTAGGTTCCACAATAGCAACAGCACTTAGACTTATATACCACTTCACAGTGCTTTACAGTCCTCTCTAAGTGGTTTACAGAGTCAGCATATTACACCCCAAAAGTTGGGTTCTCATTTTACTGACCTTGGAAGGATGGGAGGCTGAATCAACTGTGAGTCAGTCAGGATCAAACTTCTGGCTGTCAGCAGAATTAGCATGCAATACTACATTCTAACTACTATGCCATCATGGCTCTTATTTTTACAATAGAAGCAGTTAGGGTGTCCATGGTGGAGCACAGAAGGGTGCTCACGGAGGAGTATCAGATTGAGGAAAGCAGCAAGATTGCGTGGACAACTTTGAAATACACATAAAAGAAACACTGAAATAAGTAAAACATATTTTACGTTTCTATTGTCCTCCATCAATGAAATGGGAAAAAATATGACATAACATTTTTCTGGTTGTGGTATTTGTATTTACAAGACAGAGGACTATATTTGCTGGTTTATGACTGTGAGCTTTCCCTCACCCACTGACAACTGCTAAGACAGTAGAGAGGAAATCTCTGTTCCTTACAAAATCATCTGTCTAGAAGAAAAAAAAGATTATATATATCTACTGTAGAAGAGATAACATCTTGTCTGTACCATCAGAACACAGGCCAATTGTTATTCTGGAGTTACCCTTGACCGTTCAATCTTCATTTTCAATAAGAGATGGAAAGGGAAACAGAATCAGAATTTATTTTGCCAAGTGTGTCTGGACACACAAGGAATTTGTCTCCGGTGTATATGCTCTATACCAGTGGTGGCAAACCTATGGCACACGTGCCACAGCAGGCACGCAAAGCTCTCTGTCAGCACGAAAGACAAGTCGCCCCAGCATCACCCAAGAGCTGAGCATTGGTTAACAGCGCACAAAGGGGCCATGTGCATGCTTTGAAAGGAGTAGCGGCATCAGGTGATGATATCACAAGCTGCGAGTCATTAGCCACAACTCGGTCTCTAGAAGGTTCATCATCACTGCTCTATACCTACCTATATAATACCTATACCTATACAATAAACAAACTGTGATTACAATCAAAGATTGTAAAGATACATTCATAATCATTAAGTTCATCCATCTTGTCATGTACAAAGAAGAAAGAAGGACAGAGTGGAAAAAAGAAATAAAGTTAAGTATGGAACTAACCAGAGGAATATCAGCTGGTATTTGAAGAGACAGACATACCAAGAGGCATGCAGAAAACAAGGAAGCTGAGCACAGCTGATTCATTGGCTAAACAGGTTTTCTGCTTGGTCCCGGCTATTCTCTTCATGCCTCTTTTCCTCAGCCCTGCCTTAGAAAAGTAATTTTTTTAAAAGGTGTACTTCATTACTCCATTTCTTCTTATCTTTCATTCAGTCCTATCACTTCTCCCTCTCTCCCTTCTTTTCTCTGTCTATCAAAGGAAGTGGTGAAAGAGTTGTGGAGTTTGCCATCTTTTCTCTCTCTTTTGTTGCTTCTTTTTCTCTGCTACAAGACGAGAGAAATGCTGGATGAAAGCTGCTGCTTGAACAGGCTTGATTGGAATAACACTCAAGTTCCCCCACCTTGACTCTGCTCTGCCTCAAATTCCTAAGACATAATTATTCTATTGAGAAGCAAGCAGGCACCCCTACTTCCCCTCTGCCCCCAAAAGACGGCACAGCATAGACACATACAGCACACAGGTTTGTTTTCTAAGTATAACTTCTAGGAAGTAAAGAGGACCAAGGAGCAAAGTACAGATAGTCTACACTTACCAGCTCCAATTAGGACCAGCAATACCTTCCCTTAGTGATGCAAGTGTTCATGGGGGTATCCACAGTTTCACAATAGAACCAAGAACCAAGCCCTGCCTTCTTTCTTTGGATGGTAGTTTGATTGTGATGCCGTGGCCACCCTCTGGCCTTTTTAAATCTTCTCTGGGATGGCAGAAGAGAAACCTATAACATGACGGCATTTGGTTTGCCGGGACAACATTGCAGACCCTGTTTTTAACTCAAGTTTCCCAGTTAAGAAAATCAAATCCTCTTGCTCTATCCTGATCCCTGATTAACGTTGAGGATTTGATAAACAATGTTGCCCATTTCAACAGCCGGGCACTCATCTATGATAAACAGATGTACCCAGCATCCCAGATGTACTCAACAGATGTACTCAGTACCTAGACTATGGCATTCAATTTGGAACCTGGTTTGGCATTTCAGAAAACAAGCTGATTTAGCTGGCCTGATTGGAAGCCGCCAAATCAGCAAGAGGCCTGAATCTGACTCTTTCATTTACCATCACTGAAAATGAACAAGAAATAGACAGAGAGCCAACTTGATGCAGTGGTTAAGCTACTGGACTAAAAACTGGGAGAGTGTGAGTTCTAGTCCTCTCATGGGCATAAAAGCCAGCTGGATAGTTTGTGCTGGGTGATTTTCCCACTCCGTCAATCCATCTTGCAAGGCTATGGATGTGGGGGAAACGGGAGCATTACAAATGCTGTACAAAATAAAAGCAAGATACAAAGTTATTTAATACTAATAGCTTCATGCACAAGAATGAAAGAGAGCTGTTGATAACATTTTTTTCAAAAAAATTAGCATTCAGTGAAATTTGCTGACATTTTTGCTTATATAGAGCACATTTTACTTGATTCCATTTTACAGTATTGAACGAAGTAGGGTTTATGTTTTGGAGTTCGCTGAAAAGGTTATGCTTATTTCTCTCATGTTCTGAGATTTCCTCCCTCCCCGCAAGGTTTAGAAAAACAGGAGTTCTTTGTTTTTCCTTCCTTCTGTACATAGATTGAGGGAGGGGTGGGATACAATGTGAGATCACAGCCATTTCTCTAGGCAAGCATCTTGCAAAATGTGAGGTTTTGGGCTGGAACTGGGGAGTTATGATGAATGAAAAATAGCAGAGGTGACTTTGTTTTCCACATAATTGGCACCAACGGCACAAAATGAGGTAGGATGGGGAGATGGGGAGATGATGGATGCAGAATAAACAATGGCAGGACGTGAACCCTGTTTTCTTTCAAGGCTTACACCTTCACAATCCCACAGCCTTTCATGAGATTCCTTTAATATCCTTGCTCCTGGGTGTGAAGACTACGAAAGGACATTGAGCTCCAGGCTAGCCCTATGATCTATCATTTTAGCTTCCTTCCCTGAAGAGCTATGATTGGAAAGCCTCACGACTGTAAAATAATTCATGGTGACTTGAAGGTAGGACCCCATCTTCACCCTCCTTTTCTCAATCTGTATGGATCTTAGGGGGATACACATATTTCTGTAGAAACTCAAAGAGACGCCAAGTGTTATAAAACTAGAACCTGCCACAAATGCAGCTCTACTCAAGTTGATCTTTTTCGTAGGAGCAGCTGGCTTGAACTTAAGGTTTCCTCATGTAGACATTTAAACTAAGTACATGAATGCTGCAGGGAAGTCAAAATCAGTTGGTAGGGGAAAAGGAATAGAAGTGCTTTGGGTTAGAATGATGTCTTACATTTTCCTCTCAGGGCCCCTTCTCGCTTTTAAAAATGATGAAGGACCCCAAAAGATCTTTTATTTGTATCGATATTTACCATATTAAAAATTGAAATTAACGGTGCAACTGCTTCTCAAGATTATTTGATGGAATTTTAATATTATTTTTCAACATAGAATGACAAATAATTTTGATCTTGCGGACCTGAGAAGGTCTTGGGAGATCTCCAGGTACCCAGGAGCATACGGTACTTTAAGAAACACTGGCATAGATAATATGATTGATGGTTCCTGCTTTCTCTAAAGGATTTGTCTTGCTTTGACATCTGGCAGATCTGGTCATCACATCAATTTGACGCAAGTCACCCAAATCCTAAGCACATCCTTCATCTCTACAAATAGGGAGGCTTTCTAACCATTTCTTCCATTTTTTGCTTAAATCTTCAAGAATCTATTGTATTTGACATTTACTGCCAGGTTTCCAAAAATGTGGCTGATTATATTTACAGGAATATTTCAATTGTCTATGATCAATTGATTTAAAATAAAACAACAACCACGCATCTCTACAGGGGCAAATTCAAATTGTTGGACTGCAGTTTCCTAACGGCGACATCTCATCTGTGGTCTACTTAATATTCAAATAGTTCACCCACCCTGTTGAATTTTAAAAGGATTAAAGCTTTAAAAGTAATTTTAAAGGGAACGGCAACATCATTCTTTCTGCTGATTCTCTTCCTAACTTTTAGTGAAAGGACTAGCCTACCAGGGAAGAATATTTGCAAGCATCAACTATGCCGTTCACCAGTGCGCACAGGGTAAATGTCTCTTGCTCCTGATGAGAAAACCGCTCAAACACAGTCATTTAGATAAGAACAGTAGCAGCAGGGGCTTCTCCTAGCTGTTTCTACCCTTACCAAAGCTTTTTGAAAAAGCAAAGCAAGACCACATTTCTTCTGCCAGCTTCCTGTGCTTAACAGGGGGATGAGAGAAAAAACTTGGCAGAAGGACAGAAACAGCAGGCATGGCTTTGTTCATTTCCCTCCCTGTCCTTCTGCATAGTTTTTTGCAAATCATAAACGCGTTTGCTTTTTCTCATGTTCTCCAGCAATCATAGAACCCTTGAGATTTTCAAGGTTTTTCTTTTTAACTGCCGTATTTTAAGAGTTTTGTGATCGTTTTCATCTGTGTCCTACTTCAGGATGGCTTTCAATTTTCAGCAATCAAAGGAGGCTCAGGGGTCCCCCCCCTCTGCCCCGTTTGACAGGGCAGAGACAAGTTTGAAATGTCTATCTAATCACCTTCAAATTCAATGGGAAATTGTCACAGGTATATGGATACAATAAAATAAAATAAATAAATAATTTTGCATGACGGACATCTTTACTGCAAGATTGAATAGATGGGTCAGTTATCAGGACCAGAGATGGACCAGAGATCTCGGCGAGCGACCCAAATTCTATGCCGTGTCATTATCCTGGGACACGTATATTTACCTTCCTTGGTGAAATCTTTACCAGTGATGTCAATGCAATATACAAATGGTTTAACATGTAGGATTTGAAGAAAATGGTTTTCTTTCTTCATGAAAACTCACCTCCATGCATGAAACATTAGGGCTAATGAACCTGTGGTGCTTCATATACTGTTGAACTACTGTCCCAGAAGTCTCACTAGACATGACTGATTAGGGTGCATGAGTTATGGGAAGTTATAGTTTAGCAACATCAGGTGGGTCACATGTTCTCTTCTCTGTAGCCAAGGCTATCCACCATAGACCTCTTTTATGGAATATAAAAAAACCACAAATATCTAAGTAGTCCTTAGGCAATCTGGCTATTAATCTACACTGCTGCAGATTTTTCTGAAGAAATGTGTCTCCTGTACAAGCCTGCCTCTGCTTAGAAAAGCTTTTTTCTTCCTTTCAACTTTTGAAGCATCTCTAGTGAAAGGTTAGGAGATCTTGACAGCTTTCTTCAGGCTCAGGAACTCTCCCTGGTCCAATCTGATGTCTACCAACATGTGGAACTGCTTTTGTTCAGTCAAACCTTTGACCTTAGAAGCAGTTTTGTCTGAGACTTGAAAGTTATTTTGCATTTTATTGCTGTTCGCTGTCTTGTACATTATTTTATGGAAAACAACAGCTCTAAAAAACAAAATGCTGTATTGCATTTTTTTATTTGTATACATAAGCGTTTTGTGATCCTAATTGTAAAATATTCCTCTTCAGAAGTTATGCTTGAGACATCCTGCAGATACATCTTACAATGGTTAAATTGGATCTGATCCCTACCAAAATTGTTAAGAAGTTAAATGTACTGTCAATTATTTTGAGTATTTTAGCAAATTAGAAGAATTCATTTCCGTACAATGCTCAATAGTATAACTTTTCCCCACAACTTGTTTCTTTCCTTTCCTAATTTGGATGTATTTCATGGGTTCCTGGTATGATCTGAGCTTATTATTTTCTTACTGATATTTTGTTACCATAACTTATGATGTCATCTACCTTGGTAACGAAATGTCTAAAACAACCAAGCCCAGAGAGTACCAAGAACCAGCAGTTCACCTCTGAGCTACATACATTTTCTTTTATTGTATTAATTCATGGAATTGTACCCTGATAATCAGTATACAATATCAACAAATTATCATCTGTGCCGTCATGAATGAAAGGCATGCATAGAATATGTCTATTTGGAGGAAAAGTGACTTCTGCGCCCATCCCTTTCTCTCCTAGAATTACCCACAGGGTAAATGATGCTGGACAATCTCTGTGTTAAGGAGGGATTTAATAGACTGTTTAATATACTGATTTCCCTGGAGTGTAACAAGACAAATCAGAGTATCATCAAGGACCACAGTGAAAAAATGGGGCAAGAGAAGGTACAAGTTATCATACTTTGGACACATTATGCGAAGACGGAGCTCTCTGAAAAAAAAAGAGCTCAAATTCTGGGAAAATTAAGAAGGAAAGAGGAGGACAATCAGCAGCAAATGGGATGGACTTAATTACAATGGTGATGGGGATGCTGTTGGAAGAGATAAAGACCCAGATTAGAGACGGATCATCATGGAGAAAATCTATGTATATGACTGCTAAGAACTGACAGTGATGTGATGGCATGTAATCAATCAATCAGCTTCCATATTGACTTTGCTAGCAGTCATTCTCAAAATAAGTTCAAATGATTCTTCCTAGATGTTTTCTGGGTCTTTCTTTCTTAGGTCCTGATGTGGTCTATGACAGAGGTTTTCAACCAGGCGTCCATGGACTCCAGCTTGCCAGGGGGTTTGCAGACAGATCAAGAAAAATTTGGAAAAATTAATATACATGAATTGTCGATTAGTGATTAGTTGAATTTGTGGGAATGGGGCTCGCCATGTAGGAACGACATGTTTTGGGGTCTGCAGCTTGAAAAAAGTTGACCACCTTTGGCCTATGACACAGTAAATATTCAACAACTTTTACTTTCAGTGGTTGGATTCTGTTAATTTATGACAGAATTTCATATAATGCTATACAAAGTTGTAAAATGGTTCATTTGACATTTTGGTTCACAATGTGTGAATTCATCATAAACCATGACTAACTTTGTGGTGTAAGTCTAGTCAACTGTGATATATTTATGGCAACCTATGGTTTATTAATATATTAGCCTAGTCAATCAGTTTCCTCTTTCCTCATCCACATAGCATGCCCCTCAATATAAAGCAATGATTTAATTCAACCCACTATTTTACCTTAATGAATATTCAGCATTCTACTCTAATGAAATTTTTTCCACCTTCATTATTACTATTATCTGTAAACAATGTTAAATCAAGAGAGTAGAAAAAGACGCATCATTTCGATCTCTGTGTTTTCACCTTTTCATTGCTTTATACTTTCTTTGTGAAATTAATTCTTATCGAGAAATGGGGAGGGGGACGTAAAGCATCCTGAGAATACAAAAGAAAACTATTAATAATTTTCAATTAATTGTTGAGAGTTGTGCAGGACATGGAAAAATAAAGAATTTAGCACAGCAGGATTTTGGGGGAAAAGTGGTCTCAAAGTTGTTAAGAAGTTAAATGTACCGTCAATTATTTTGAATATTTTAGCAAATTAGAAGAATTCATTTCATGCCAGGAGTTGTCTTCTTCCAGCATACCATGCTGATTAAATATAGGGTTTAACTGAAAGGTTTTAGAATCATTTTCCAAATAAAGAATCTGTCTTATTAAAATAACAACCTATTTTTAGAGTAAGTGATATCCAGCTGTTTTTCTAACAAGCATATAATAATTTATCAAGATAACATCTTGGAAACTGGGGAATCAACTGTGAGATTAAAAAAAAGAACCCATGCATTACTGTAAATTGTAAAAAAGAACCAACAAAATCTTGCTTATGTCTGCTTTGTTAAGCCCCAATGAGCTAAAATGAAGTGTGTTTCCTGTTGACTGTCATTGCTTGCTTTCCTAGAAATAGATTGCATTCAGTTCAATGGGATTACTTTTAAAAAGACCTGCAACGGAACTGCACTACAAAAGAGTGACTGATAACATGGTTAGTTAAAAGGCAAGTGCAGTCAAGTGATTAAGAAACATATTTACAAAAAGGATCATATAATAGGAACAGTCAACAGTTCAATTGAGCTCCTCCCCCCTTTTTTTGGACTATAGGTAGCCTTCGACCTATGACCACAATTGAACCCAAATTTATGTTGTTAAGCGAGACACTTGTTAAGTGAGTTTTGGCCCATTTTACGACCTCTCTTGCCACATTTGTTAATCACTGCACTTGTTAAATTAGTAACATGGTTGTTAAGTGAATCTGGTTTCCCCATTGATTTTGCTTGTCAGAAGGTCGCAAAAGAGGATCACATGACACTGCAACCGTCATAAATGTGAGTCAGTCGTCAAGCATCCAAATGTAAGTCATGTGACCATGGGGATGTTGCAATGGTCTTAAGTATGAAAAATGGTCATAAGCCACTTTTTTCATTGCCACTGTATCTTCGAATGTTCACTAAGTGAACTGTTGTAAGTCGAGGACTACCTGTACAGGTAGAATTCATCAATCAGCTTGCCAAATAAAACCAGTCAAGATTTTTTAAAGCCTAACAAAATCTTTTAAAACACTTCTTGAAAATTCTGTATTGTTTTTAGAAAAGTAAATACATTGAAATTTACCAGAGAAATCTCAGTAGTTTCATAAGTCAAGAGAGAGAGAGAGAGAGAGAGATGATTTGAATTGTATAATGTTTAATTATAAAAATCATATGAGTAGTTATGACCGTAATGGAGCCTGTCCATCATCGTAGTAACTCAGGAGAGCCCTAAAGCCCAAAGTGCTGTCATGTGACTGCTAGAACTCTGAATCCAGGTCATAAGTAACCCCCAGGTAGATTTCTTGGAACTTTGAATGGTCACTAAGCAACCAGTCATAAGTCGAGGGCTATCTGTATAGAGAAAAATATATGATTACTAAGTATACCCCTGTCTTTTGTTTACCCCGCAACAACAGTCTTATGAGGTGATTTTGGGACTGGCCCAAAGTGACCTCACTGACTCTCATGCCTAAGGCAGGTCTAGAACTCATGATCTCCTGGTTTTTAGGCTAGTGCATGAACCCCTACACCAAACTGATTCTCAAATATTTGATTAGTGTCAAGCAGAAAACCAACTACTTGGGCCTCAATCACTTAAATATGCAATGTTCTGCACATTATCACTAAGGTGCATTCAATTTAGTGGAATTTTCTCCTAAAGAAGTATGCGTAAAATTAAACCTCGGGTTGATAGGTCTAATGAAATAGCCATGTGGCAGTTCCCTGTAATTTAAATCATACACACTTATCCATTTATTGTCTTCAGGGATATGATTAATCTAATTTTTACCATTATTTTCAAATAGCAAGTGAAGCCATTTAAGTTGCACATTTCTTATAACTGTCAAATCATTTGTCTCCCACAGACTTTATTTATATGTATAAAATTCATTATCAACTTTTTATTAATGGATACACAAGGTAGTCTTATGTATCTGAGTTTTTTCAATATTGAATTAAATTTGTTTTGTCTTCATGGGTTTGTATACATAAGTTTTCTCATCAATAATATGGATGTGGTTTCCTTTTATATTTTTCTTTTTTAAAAAAACTTCCCAGTCTAGTCTATAGCTCTGGTGGTCTCCCATTCCAATACAAATCAAGCACACCTCATTCCCTTATTTTATTATTTATTTATTTATTTATCTACAGAGCTTACATGATGTTCTAATCAAAATTGACTCTGAGAGGCTTATAGAAGCTATTCTATATATGTTGGCTAAAACAAAAATCACAGTGTAATATAAAGCACAGCATCAAAGATAAATGAAATTCTACATTCATTAAACTCTAGATTAAAGTAGGAAGAAGTCCATGACATTCTCCCACAACTCCAAACTTTGTTGAAAAGTCAAATTCTGATGGGGTTCCTGAAAGCCAGGAAAGCAAGGGTCATCTGGATCACAACATGAATGCTATTCCAAAGATGATGGATACCTATTGAAAAGATCCACCTTTTTCACCTTGCTCCTGAAGATCTCTGAAGGTGGATGAAATGAGCCCATTCATCCAACAAGAAGAACCAATTAAGAGAAGGCAGTCTCCCAAATATCCAGATCTTTTATCATGAAGGGCTTTAAAATTGGTGCCCAACATCTCGAATTGCATCTGGAAGTCAAACAGTAACCAAAGCAGCTCTCAAAGGACTCATGTCAAATCAGCAAATTGTGAAGTGGCCCCCTACTACATTTTAGACCCGCTGTAGCTTTGAGTGGTCTTTAAGATTAGCCCCATGTAAAACACTTTCTAACAGTCCAAACATAGGTGACTAAGGCATGAGTGATTGAGACAAATGTCTCTTACTCCAAGAAAAATTGTACATTTCATAGCAAATGGGAGTTGTGAAAAGGTCCTCCTTGCCAATGCTCTCCCCCAAGGCCTGAGAGCCAGGAAGGATCCCCAGATCACAAATCAGTTTGATGCAAGGAAACACAACCTCATACAATATTAAAAATGGAAATCTCAAGAATAGCATGGCTTTAATACACCAAAGAACACCTTAGAAATAGAGCCTAAGCTTTTCCTTCCCTATAGAAAACCTAACAGGTTCCAGATACTGAGTCAGCATCTTGACTGTATGACCAGACTGGAGCTTAGATGTAAAGCTGGGTGTCCTCAGCATACTGAAGATATTCTATGTTAATCCCATCAGAAAGAGCAGACTGAGTTACAAAATCTTACAAGGAGGAATGTGCTTCTTTTCCTCTTTTTTTAAATTCCATTAAAAAGAGTGAATGGGTTGGTATCTGAGATTTTCTTGGCTTCAGCTGAAATTTCATTTATCTAATTGCTGTCTTGGTAATGGATCTTCCCTCTCTCCTTCAAGGCCATCCTCTTTATTCATTACATCTCATTCTGTATTGGCAGGCAATCTCCCCAAGTAGTATTATGTAGATGTTGAAGAAGAATGAAGAGAATGCTGAACCCTGTGGCACACTATATTCAAGAGGTCATGAACTCATCTTTTGCCTCCTGAACACCACTGACTTGAACCCTTCAGGAAGGAGGAGAACCAATCTAGTAGGATGGTTCCAGTCCCAGCCCATGTCTTTTGTGATCAGCAAATTTGAGTAGGTACTAATACCTAGCTGGAGAGCAGTAGACACAACAAGACAGCAGCACAAATCCTAGACAAAAAAAACAAACAAATCATGGTGCCAGCCACAAACAGTGAAATTTCCAAGAATGCTCTCTCTTTAATTGCTATACAATATAATGTCTAAATATAGCGCTATCAAGAGGGCATTCCAAGTCAATCTTAAAGACCAAGCTGATACTGAAAAGAAAAAAAACCAATCAGGTATTCTATCCAATTCCAGGTCTGAAGGGCCAAAAGTTGGTTCATAATGGCAGTCACTGCAATTTATATACAGTAGAAGAGATGTGATACAGAGTCACCCTTTGAACAACCCTGCCATGGCATTCCGTATCACTTCAGCTTCTGGTCAAACTCAGAGGTAATTCATATAAAGGATATTTCAATGATCCCAACAAGAGGTTATCATTTCTGTGGATCAATATGGGTACCCTTATCCAAAGTTACTTGAGTCAACCAGAACGGGACCAACACTCCTCATCAAAAACACCTGAGCTTCCATTGAAAGCAATGAATCCAGGAAGATCTCCAAATGACAAATTTGGTCCAGAGTAGACAATGTCCCTAACTCCCAAGAAAGGAAGTCTTATTCATAGTTTCAGCATCACCCAATACATCATTGTATCTAGCTATTTTCTGTGATCCTGCATAGCTTCTCTCAATTCTGAAAATCTGGTTATTGTGAGCCTAGTAACATCATTGTACTCTAACTCTCTCCATTCACTCCTGTACTTCATATAGATTTTATATAGACTAGAACCCTTCATTATCCCACAGCTTTAAATACCATAATCAGTAGAATATAATCACTCAATGTTAATATGTTAACATGCTTCTGCACCTGTATTTTGTTCATATTTTACCTCCCTATTTATAGGAAGGCCCAAAGTTATTGCAAGCAAGCTAAAGACATAAATTTACTTCCATGAACACAATGGAGTGAAAAATTGAAAAGATAATAATGCCACCACAAATGAAATTAGCATGCTTACAAATGAATTTGCCTCGAGAGTGAAATAAAGCTATCAACCGGCTGCAAGAAGAAACTAATTTGGCTTCTATCAATTTATCAACAGTGCCATTCTTTCTCTTTAACTAATTTTGATGACATAGTTTAGAAAAATCCCATTGAGTGCTACTCTGTCAAATTAATTGAGGAGGAAAGGCCAAACTACTGCAGGCATATCCAAATACAGGCCATGGCACTACAAAGCAAAGCGATTTAAAATGTTCTAATTACACTTTATTATTTCAGTTATGATTTTAATTACAGGTAAACTCAAATAACATTAAATATATATGCTGAAGTATAAACTTTAACTTAATAAATTTAAATCCAGACGTTTATTTTTTAAAACCTAGCTTGGTCAAATGACTAGTTAGGCATGGAGTAAATTAATATTCTTATTTATATTCTTAATACTTCTGCATTCCTGTTTAGTAGGCATGAAAGATGCATGGGATTTATCAGTCTCCTTTCTTTCATTTATTTCTCGCCTTCATTCAGAAAATCCCTTTTATTCCCTGTTTTTCTCTACAGCAACACATTTGAATAGGCTGGGCAACATGCTTTCTTCTTCTTCTTCCTTGTAATCCTGTCTGATTCTTAGAAACTGCCTGATCACTGCAGTTTTCTTGACAAGGTTTTTCAGAATTGGTTTGCCATTGCCTCCTTCCAAGGGTCAAGAGAAAGTGACTGGTCCAAAGTCACCCAATTGACTTTATGTTTAGGCTTGATGCCTTAACTCAAACTGCCTCTGTAATATGATGTTAAAAGGGATTAAATCGTGATGCTTTATGCCAAAGATCAGAGAAGATCAAAGTATGTTTGATGGACAAAATACCAAAAATCAAGAGTCCAGGAACAAAAAGTGTCCAAGAACCTCAATAACCACCTCTAAATTCTAAACTGCAACAACATTCCATGACAAAATTGTTGAAAACAATTACAGAACAAGAGAGGAGAGCTCTGGAAAGAGTGTGTAAAGTGCAGAGAATTGCATTTTCCGTGCTAATTTATTTGGTGGTTTTTTTGCCTGCTTCTTCTCTCACCATCAATTCCATATTGGGAAATCTTTCTGGAATCAAGAGGTTACAAGGCAATTTTTCATAATTATCTGATTACTGTACTAACTTCTCTACTAACCTTCCCTGATTGGGGAAATCATTTGATCAGCAATGCAGACTGTATCTCTCTAATAAAGTTGTACTAGAACTGAGAAATGCAATTAAATGATAGCCAGGGTATGCAAGCATTGATTCAACAAATTTAGTGATGTACTGCAGTCTATGATGATTATGTTCACCAAAGGACAAAAATCCTTAAGAGATGAAGAGATAGGTTTCTATGTTTTCCACCTTTGAAGGAGTCTCCTGAAAAATACCTTAAAATTTTTAAACTTTTAAATTTTTAAAAGTAATTTCACAGTTGAATCCTATCTGTGTTTACTTAAGGGCAAAGTGGTTGTCAATGACACTTACTCTTTAGCACAACTTTCCCCACCATGTTGTTTTGCAGATGTGTGGAAATTCTTGCCCCAGACCAAGTCTTTAAATAATTGTCTCCAGTTTCCTCTTATAACCAGAGTGATCAGACTGAAATTGTTTTGGGATGTATAGTGCTAATACAAGTCCGGAAATGAAATAACAATAAACCTAAGATTTCCCCCCATAAATGCTTAATTAACAGCTATTTATGAAGTAAAACAACAGAACCAAATTATAAGTGGATCAAATCTGCAGAGAAAATCCAGTAGTCTTTAATTAACAATCAGATAATAAATAAACAAGAGAGAGAAAAATATAAGCAAAAATGAAACTACATAACTGAGCCAGCAACACTAAAAATGAAGTTCATGCTTTCACTTCCACACATACTCTTATTATTTCCAGTTTTTTCACAAGTTTGAGACAGACCACCTAACCCCAAGGCTTTTTCTGGAAATTTTTAACCTACAGTTCTCCTCAGGACTGCCTTGGGCAGGGATGGAGATCCTTTTAGACACGGAGTGCCCGGACGAGTCATGGCTAATGAGTTGCGGCTTGTGAAATCACGGCCCAGTGCTACTACACCTTTTTGAACATGTGCATGGCCCCGTGATGTCATCACATGGCGCCACTACTCCTTTCTGAGCATTCTCAGCTCTAAGATGATGCTGGGGCAACTTGACTTGTGTGCCAACAGAAAGGCCTCTACGTGCCAGTCGCGGCACATGCGTCAAGAGTTTGCCGTCAATGATCTAGGAAAAAACAAAATTCTACCCCTGGAGGACAAGAACGTCTTAAAGTCACTCATTACTTAGAGAAACCAATTATTCAGCAGACTCTGCAATCCATTATATCCTGGGAAAATAAAGAAAAGGTACTATAAATTCATCAAAAGGAATTTGAAAGCTCAGCAGTTACTCATATATTCTTGGTTTAATAAAGTACATGCTTCGTATCCAAGATGCAATACCTGACATCTGACATAGGATGTTTCAGGATTCGTAATCCTGCTATGAGATGGAGTACACCATATTGTGCAAAATAGATCAAAAATCTGAAGCATCTATAGCAGCTTAATTCTTGACTTAACATTTATATTTGAGATCACCTGTTTCAGGTGTAATCTGTGAGAGAAAGTATTTTAGCAATCCCTTCTCCACAAGGATGTTTTCATCAGGGACCCTAAGAATAAAGCTTTTTGAAGTATCCACCTCTGGAATAGTCTCCCCAGGGACATAAAGATGGCTTCTTTTCTATTCTACATTTCTGAGCAGTGAAGATTTGGCTTTTTGGTAGGACTTTGGGGACTTAATGCAAGGATTACTCTATTCCCCAGGATGTAAATGTTAGAAATAGGGATAAGCTTATGCTAGTTATGCTTTAAAATTATTACTGGTTGCATTATATATTAGCCTTAAATAATCCTATTCAGGAATTGTATACATTGCTCAAAGTCTTCTGACTGGAATAGTATGGAAGCCTAAGTAAATATTATTTCAGTTCAGTAGGCTGCCATCAGAATTTGACAGGCAAATACTCAAACTATTTTGAAGGTAAAGAATGACTGAGTTAAAAATGGAGTAGCTATATTAAGGGTATATTCAAGCTTCCATTTTGCTTGAGTGAAACCTTAACACACATGTTTTGAAGAACAGAAAATACAATAAAAATCCCAGAAAGGGTTACTTGTGGAAGTGAAAAGTACATGTTTTAAGATTGTGCTTGAAATATAAAAACAGCTTGACAACTACATCAACTTTTAGGTGATGAAAGGAAATAATACAGAAGCACCTGGTATCCAAAGCAAGGGCTAATAGTTTCCTGTATTCTTAATTGACCACTGGGTTGGCAACAGATGAATTATAGTAATGCAATCAATACACATGAATTGACTGAAGATGTGCATACAGCTAATTGCTATCTTGGTCCAAGTTATCATGTTCATCATCATTTATTAAACATGTAGGCTGCCTGACTCCAATGACTCTGGATGACTCACAACAGTAAAGTAAAATACAATAAAACAAATAAAAGATAGCAAGTGCAACAGACCATAAGGAAGGAAGTGAGGAGTCTCAGTCTCCCTCACCAATATCCTAGGTTAGTGGTGGCGAACCTCTGGCACGGGTGCCAGAGGCGGCATGCAGAGCCCTCTCTGCACGCACACGCATCCTTGCCTCAGCACAGATTTTTTTATTAGGGGGATGCGGGGCACCCCTCCCCTTCTCCATATGTGCCTGAGAACATTTCTGATATCACTCACCCCTCTGCCCAGCAGCTCAATGGGAGCACTTCCTCCCTCCCGTCTGGGGTAAGGCGGGTGGCTCAAATGCAGCGTGGAGTCTGTGGCGAAGGTGAGAGAGGAGAGGAGCTAGGTTGAAGGGGAACATAGCTCACAATGAGCCACAGAAGCTGGAGTAGGTTGCCGGAAGGGCTGCTGTGAACTCGTGTAGGGGGTGGGATCACCTTTGGCCAAGGGGAGGGGGCATGTGTTGCCGTGTTGGCACCTTGCGATATATAAGTGGCTTTTGAGTTGCAGTTTGGATACTCTTTCTCTAAACCCAGTTCGCCATCACTGTCCTAGGGGAAGATGAACAAGAATGGGTTGGTTTAAATTGGTGGGTGAATACAACTAATTACATATTCCAACGAGTTACATATCTCAGTCTAGCCTATATTTCACTAGATTTCATAGCGGATATCTCCAATGAAACTATATGTAGCTGGCCTTTAATATTTTAGTCTCCAATTTAAAAGAATAACAGAAACCATATTTAAGGGATTGATCATTCACTTGGAGATATTTTACATTAACTATT
This sequence comes from Pareas carinatus, assembly GCA_032468095.1. NCBI lineage: Eukaryota > Metazoa > Chordata > Lepidosauria > Squamata > Pareidae > Pareas > Pareas carinatus. The sequence goes on from JANHFO010004284.1 coordinate 69,605, forward strand.
ATGAATATCCTCATTGTGCAATATGGTATGATAATTATATACACTGAGGAGAACCGAAATCGGTTCTCTTGATACTCATTTGTGCTTGTTATATATTGAAACCGATCTTTTATTTGTTCCCGCTAGCAAGGAAGTTTTGTTAAGCTTTAAGATGTTGGAATTTTGTAGAGGCTTATGATCAGCTGTATAAAGTTGTCACATCTTCACTTTGGGGTTGTTTTAGCAATAAATAGCACCTCGGATGGATGAATAAACGTCGAACGCATTTTCTAGAGCTGTGACTACTTCCGCTTCAATGCAAACGGGGGCGCGGGAGAACGTAGCGATTGCTGGCAATTCCTTAAAAGCAGCTACGTCGTTCTCCATTTCATTCACGAGGCAAAAAAGAAGTGGCCGAGCCTGTATTTTGACAGGCCAGGAAAAGCCGGTTCGAGAAAACGGATTCCGCTCTCATTATTATTTCATCGCTCCTCCTTAGTTTGGCGTGTCTTGACGGAGTTCTACAAACGAGACTTAACGCGGCAAGGCAGGCAGGCGTACCTACCAGCATGCAATGGCTCCAAAGCGGCCACCTCCGTGGCCACCGATTCACCCTCCATCTCTAGCCCGAGAGTAAAAGAGGCTGCTCCGAGTTCCTCCTCCTCCTCCTCCTCGGCTCACCCTTTCACCGTCACTGGCCAGCCTTTTCCTCTCCCCTTGTGATCACGTGAGGGATCATTTGAGCCGAATCACGTGGCTTTGTTTTCAACTTCGCATCCAAAAGGTTGCGTAGAGTTGGCTCTTCGTGGGAACCGACGCGGAGTTATTTCTCCGTTGCCTTCGGTTCATAAAAAGAGCAACTTTTCTTCTTTTTCCCTGCTTATGTCCCGGAAGAGTATTCCTAGAACTGGCTTTCCCCCACCACAAGCAGTTCCAGCCAAGATTAAAACTCCCGCGCCCGTAACCGGCCCTTTGCTACAACTAGGCTAATAATACCCAGCTTGTTTGTTTGGTATTGCCAGATTCTCAGGGACTGGCTCCCACTTCTCCCGGGGAGAGGCTAAAGTATTCTGCTCCGCGGTCCCCCATGGGGCGCGCCGACATCGCCCTCCGTTCCTAAGCACCGGGGAGAGGGGGGCAGCGGCTCTAACCCCGCACATCTGGAGGGCGCCGCGATCGGTCGGCCCGCTTCCTAGCTCTTCCCATCGCGGCTCCGGCGGGGAAGCACCTTTGCGAGGCCTGCCTCGCGCATGCGGCTGGCCGGGTTGCCTCCTAACCCGGGCGGGGTTTGTTTAGATCGCTGCTGTCGACGCGGCTGGGTAGCCTTGGGACAGCAGCCGACTCCCGGCAGGTGGGACTGCCTCCCCGGCGATGGGCTCAGCCTGGAGCAGCCGCGAGGAGCGGGAGCCCCTCTTGCCTCCTACGCCGCCCGCCGGGCCGCCGCCGCCGCTTGCTTCGCACGGCCAGTTCTACCGGGCGGCGGCGGCGGAGTCACGGGGCCGAGGGACTCCTCCGGCGGGGCCCCTGCCTCGCCTGCCGCCGGTGCCTGGCCGCGTGTACGGGCGGCGCGGGTTGGTGCTGCTGCTCTTCTCGCTGCTGGGCTTCCTGCAGGGCCTGGTGTGGAATACGTGGGGCCCCATCCAGAACTCGGCCCGGCGGGCCTTCGGCTTCTCCAGCTTGGATATCGCCCTCCTGGTCTTCTGGGGGCCCATCGGCTTCGTGCCTTGCTTCGCCTTCATGTGGCTGATGGACAAGAAGGGTGAGGAAGGCGGGAAGGGCGAGGGCGGCTGGGCCGGGAAAGGCTCCTTCGAGGAAAGCAGACCGGCCCAGCCCGGTGCCTTTCGGATGTGTTGAGTGGCAACGCCGGGCATCCTCATCCAGCCTCTTCGGGGCGGTGGGAGATTTGGTCCGAAACATCCCGGAAGTCGGGTGGCTTTCCTGGAAGAATTTCCTCCCCGGTGCTTTAACCATCCAATTAGAAAGATCTGGAGAAAAGGATGCTTGATAGGTTTAATTACCTGACCTCTACTCCTTGGGGTCGGTAGATATTTATGGATCTAAAAAAACCCGTTACTGTTTCCCTGGGGTCCCTTCACTTTCTCTTGTAAGGTGTAACATCTGAAAAAAGAATTTTCCAGTAAATATAGTGTTTTAAACATTTATTAAATTTGGGTCTTTCTCTGTGGACCACTTGTACACCTTCGCAGCATCCCAAAATTCTAATGATAACAACTAAAATTAAAATAATACAATTTAGACCAGAACTGAAATAATTTATTTCATCCAAATCAGTTCAGGTCAAATTAAAGGTTGATTGAAGAGATCAGAGACGGACTTTTGTCAATGTCACTATCTTACTCTGGGAGTAGAGGCCAAAGACACCATCTGGATGAAGGCAATCTAGATCTGGGAATCACATTGGAGAAAACTCTCTCTGCTGGACTAGATAGTTGAGCTACACTCATACCTTTGGAGGACTTCTTTGAAAGGACCTTTCCAACTGACCTGAGTAACCACGCATGTTCATAGTAGAAGAGGTAGTTCATATTACAGGCCATAGAAAGGGTATAGATAGACCGTGTGTTTTTTAGGACTTTATATTATTCCATATAGGTATTCATCAATCCGTCCATATCTTTGGGGCAGGCATCAAATAATTCCTGATATTTTTTTTCCTGGATATTTTTTTTAAGTGGGAAAAAGAGGGTCGTATTAATGTTTCACCCACCTGCCGGCCATGCTGCAAAGTAAAAGGACAAATGGGCTGCCTCTACTTATCTAAGTGGAGAATGGGATAGCAATGAAATTCAAAAGGACCACTGCTACTGTCTCTGCTGGCTGAATAAAAGTTGTAAAAGTTGTCCTGTGAATGTGGTACTATGGGCCTGGTGTCCTCAGTTTCCTTGCTCTTATCAAACTCAGATCCTGTATGCATTTTAAGAAGGCAGTGAGGGAAAGAAAGTCATGCTAATATTGTCATTCAGGTGTCTGAAGAGCATGATCCCCAGTGGTAACCTTGTAACCCATGCTGAACCAAATTTGATTATTCCCTGAAAGGAGAAAGAAGCCAAGTGAATAGAATAGTCACTTTTGGTTATTGGTTATTAAAATGTTGATCTTTTTGACCAAATCAAGCTATGAAGTCCCCTTCCTCTTCAGGCAGCCTTCCCTTAACCTGGCAGTTTAGATAGTAGCCTTCCAGTTGCTAGGTAAGCATCACTGAAAGAAAGTAGGGATTGAATCAGATTGGTTGCTGACTTCAGTGGTCAAGTATTATTGTAAGACTGATTATACAGAGAATATTTATTAACTAAGATCAATTTTCATTCACAGTAAAGGTTATTGGAAAGAGACAATGAGAGGGAAAAGTAATAATGTCATGTCCATCAGTGACAAATACTTTGTTTCCAGATGTTTAAAAAAACATTCTTGCAGCAGAAATTGCTCTGTTTTGGGGTTTTGAATATATTTTAACCAATGTATAGTGAAAATACTCTAGTTTGGGGAAACATGTCAACTCTCCAAAATGCCACTATTCTGATTTTCTGAATTATATGGTTTTCAGTGCAGATGTTTTAATTAGGCAGAACAGACATTCACACAGAGACTTTTTTGTAGGCCTTTCCCCTAGAAAATAACACTTAAGTATTGAAGATTCTTTAGATTTTATCTAATATTAGGTGTATATCTCTCTTTCCTTCAGAGACTCAGAGTAGTATAAATAACACTCGCATCTCTCAGTTTTATCACCACGACAACATTCTTTTGAGATATGTAGATTAGTCAAAGCCTTCCAGTGAGTTTCCTTGACTGAGGGTGGACTTGAACCTTAGCCTCAATACTTTAACTGTTACAGAATGCTATTTTTTTCCCACTCTTCCTTAATATTTTAGGAATAAATTTATTTTCAAATTGTTGATTTTGCTTTTAGCTATGAAAGTAAACTCTAGTTTTAGTGTAGAAGTATATGCAGAATCAGCCAATTTTACAAGAAATAGTACTTGTGAATGTTTAGCATTTTGATAACCATAATAAACATTGCCTTTTTGGAACAATTTCAATATTCTATTTCTCAGTAGTAGTCAGATGTAAGCTATCAAGTGTTTACAGGGAGGGTATGATGCAATGATGATATCCTGTTAGTTTCCCGGTACTCAAGAATGATATTGCTTATAGTCACAGAGGCTTCATTACTTTGTCAGTTCTGTCATGGATATTGCTCATGTTTTTGGCTTCTCTTTTCTTTAAATAGCCTTGAAAATTGAAAATGCATTACCACATGTTGTAGTCATGAAATTCAATATGATTTTTTGTGTTTGATGAAAAGGCATTTGTCTGTTCTGAATCAATCTATTCCCTTTGAGCGGCCTAATCTCCAAAGAGTTCTAGGGTTTATTTACCCAATGTTTCTCTTTACACAGTTCATATGATTAATGATCTTATACAACTTTCAGTAATCTTAATCTACTATTTTTGGTATAAGAAAGAAGAGTATCTTCTTTGGATACTTTGGAAAGAGCCTGTATCTTTGTAGAATCAAATTGAATAGACCTATTGATACCATTATAACTACAACATTCTTACGGTGTAGAATGCAGTAAAAATGTCATTTTATTATTATATGTGAATTTTCTCTTGAAAAATTAATGTAAACTGAAAAATAAGCTTCCTTTCATAACCTATACATATAGTATGTTAATGTCACTACATGATGTTTAGAAGAATTTAAGGTGAAGGATTTACTTACTTACGTACTTACTGGGTTTAAAGTCCATCCAACTCAGAATGATTTGCATTTTAAAAAGTAAAATAATAAAAGAGCAGACCTGCAGAACAGAAACCATATGCTATACATAACAAACAAGAAGTACCGGTATTTTGAGGTCAACAGTCACTTACCCAGAGGTTTAGGAAAATAACCAAGAGGGTTCTGAATATCATCAGAGTGGGAGCCATGTGGTTTTCGGGGTGGGGGGTAATGCTGTTCCAGAGGACAGGGGCTACAAGAGAGGAGGTATGCTTCTAAAACCCAAATAGAGACTGGTTTTGATCAAGGGAACTTGAAGTGCACCTACGGTACTTTCTAAAATTTTAGTGAACATGCACTAGCTATTGGAGATAGATTGTCCCTCAAATAACCAGGCTTTATATGTGGTAACCAGCATCTTAAATTGTATCGGAAGCCTCTTGGAATCATAACATCTGCTTGAGGAACAGGAACAGCTGTGGCCATGGGAGTCTTTGTACAGTTTCAGCTGGTGTACCAATTGTACCTGTTGCTGGACTAGGAGGTTCTGCTCACAGTCACATATACCTTCGTTATCTCCTGGTTGGATTAATGCAGTTTGGTCTGAATGGGGCTATCCCTTGATAGATATTACTGTATAAAAAGAAACTATGGCGGAAAGGATAGTCTTGTAGCTCCTGAACCATGCAGGCTTTGCTTACAAAAGAGAAATAACAGGATGAACATTGAAAAATAACTAGAGAACATCAGATCTTGACAAAACTCTTGAAGACTTCTCACTAAGATACAATTAGGAACAGCGTGATTCTGCTTTTTCTGTAAGTCAGGGGCAAAATGATACTGGGGTTTCACTGAAAGCTGGAGGTAAAAGTCGGTGCTAAAATACAAATGTTTGTTCCATTTCTAATTTGTTAATGTTTATGTTTCATTTTCTACAACAAACTTGTTTAAAAGAAAAATTAACCCAAAACACAAAGCAAAGGCAAATAATAAAGGAAAGTTAATTGGAAGCATGCAGGAATATATAATTTAAACCTGCAGAAATGATTCAGTAAATGCAGTGCTTCTCTGGACCCCTTCACACAGCAGCTGTACCCTTGGTTTGCTTTGCTAGCTGAAATGGCAGAATTGGGAGAGTGTCAGAGTCACCATCTGAACCTTCAGGTTGTTCATAGCTTTGTAGAGTGAATACAGATTGAGAAGTGAAACACCTCAAACTATTTGCACTTGCTTTGTTGTATAAACCTATATGTAAGCTTAAAAGGAAGATTTTTCAACTTAAGAAAAAGTGTTGCATTGAGCTTCAACTCCCATAATTCTCCAGCCAATTTTGCCTTTGGCACCCAAGACTAAATGTTCTTAGTTCAGCTGAAAGTGCAAAGACAGCAATTAGGCTTTTAAGTTAAGTTTTTAAACAAGAAATTCTTGCTTATTCCCATAGAAATTGTCATCTACACGTGTGCTTTTTCATTTATGTTTAGATTATTTCAGTGGTTTATCTTTTCATGTCCCCAAGGCTCTGAATTAATTGTAGTATTTTAAAATTAACTGTTTACAAAGCAATTCCAGATACGTCTAATCAAAGAAGCGCACTTAGTTCCGTGGGACCTACTACCAGAAGATTAGTCTTGATAAGAAAGTGAAACAGCTATACAGATCTGGTCCAGGGTGGAAAACAAAATTGTGAACGATGTTAAATTTGTTTAATTTAGCAAATCTTGGAAACAGTAAATTGAAAGTGCCCTTTTTGTTAGTGATTAAAGCAGTTAAAAGAATACTTATGAGAGTTTCTTCCATGCTGAAGAGTGAACAATGCTGAAGTGTAACAACTTCATATTGCAGTTTTACTATATTAGAAAAAAGTTTCCCTCCAAACATGGAAGAATTGGAAGGGCGTTTTATATTTGTGGAATAAAACCTCAGAACAAGGAATTTAGAAGAATATGTGAAATCATTAATGAAGCACCTTCCCTATCCAGGGATTTCCCCCCCTATCAGCCAGTCAGGAAAGATGTAGCAACTTTTCCCACTTTTTTACCACATTTCATATGTTCATTCTCTTTCCATGGAGGGCTCTGAGCGAGTGGGACAAGGCTAGTATGTTCATATCCCACTCTCCCTTGAAAAGGAGTAAACTGTTTGCAGGACTTGGAAGATTTCATAATAATCGAATAGGACTTGGGGTAGAAATGATTGAAGTGGCAATTTCAAAAGGATTCAGTTCAGTTTTGTTCAACTGTCTTTCCCTTGCAAGGAGATTGATGATCATGAATCTTCATCAAGTCCATCTCTGTGCTACCCTTGTACATTCTTCATCGTTTAGATGAGTTCACTTTTGTACATGCTCAAGTGTTTCTATGTCTTTTTCCTTCTACTTTTTCCCCAGCACAATTCTTTGTATTGTATAGTGTTGCATCTGAGTGTGTGATTCAGATATCTCATGGGTTTTTGAGTCTCGATGAGGTTCTTTTTCTCTTGTGCCATGTCTAGGACTTCAAGATTTGATCTTTTGTCACTTTGGGATTCTGAACATTATCCTTAAAAGTCACATTATAAAGGCTTTTTCAGCCTGCTCTGAGCCTATTTTGTAGTTGTAAAGGAGAGTTGATGAAAATCAATCATTGCTTGGCTCTATGAAATTACTTTGTATTATTTTATTCTTAGATTTAGATACAACTTGATTGTTGTTTTTACTATTTTTCTCCATTGCATCATCGTTAAATAGTTTTAAAATAGTTTTATATTTATCTTTCTCGAAAATAGTCTTATCTGAGGTTTTTCTAGGAATTTCTAGTTGCCCTCTTCTGTGATTGTGTAAGATGAACAACATTCTTATCTTGCTAAACAGGGACGTCACTGTCCATTGCTTTTATTTGCAAAGGATCTTTATTCTTTGAGATTTCCATTGCTCCCTTTTTTAATATTAAAAAGTTAATGGCATTTGTTGTTGATTTTTCCCTCTTAGAAACTTCAGTTTCTCTTTCCCTTCCAGGAACACTAATATCTTCATCTTTTAAATAGTTCATTTTAGACCACCTATTGAGAGTCCCTGTGAAGTGGTTAATTCATCAAACATTTCTTTTGCACATGTGCTTCTCTATAAAGATCCCTATGTGAGGAGCAACCTTCCCCAAGAAACTGGATTACACTGTACTTTTGGAAGGAAATTAAAAAAGAATTTTCCCAAAGGGCTTTTTTGGCTTAATTGTTTTTTATAAATTGTAATTATATATATTACTATATACCAAGGATATTTGATGTCTAATTATTCTTGTATGCCACTAAGAGCTCATCATTGTGGCAGTTTAGAAATTAAGTAAGTGCACCTGGATGCACAATGTGGAGTTCTTCCATGCAAAAAAGTATCCTAATTGTCTGCGGAATTCCACTGGCATCTATTTGGACTTATATGTGATGGAATGTGGATCTAGAACAGTGATGGCAAACCTATGACACACATGCCATAGCAGGCACGCAGAACCCTCTCTGTTGGCACGTGAGCCAAGTCACTCCAGCATTGACCCAGAGCTTAGCATGCTCAGAAAGAGAGTAGTGGCGCTGGACAACAACATCACAGGGCCCTGCGCATGCTCAGAAAGAGAGTAGCGGCACCAGGTGATGACATCACGAGCTGTGACTCATTAACTACGACTTGTCCAGGCACTCTGTGCCTAAAAGGCTCTTCATCATTGATCTAGAGGAACAGTGGGAAATAATTTTGGTAACGCAGGTTTTTCATAGAGGCTCACATTATGAGAGTGCACAGTACAGGGTTGGAGGAGGTACGGGGAAGAGATTCAAGGTAGCCACTCCCTAGAATCTCTTAGGATATATCTAGTAGTTTAGTAGGTTATGTTTGGCAAGATTCTGTCCATTAGGTGTAAGCAAATAAAGGATTAGACTCTATTAGATTTCACTGAGTTGTCTTTGGACAAGACCTGACACTCTCAATGCATAGTTAGAGCTAGTATGATGCAGGATGTGTTATGTTGTTTTCTGAATACAGAAAGTCACAGAATGATTGGATCCAGTCTTCTTTGTCAGCTCAGCCTAACAGAGTTCTGGGGGGGGGGGAATGGAGGAAGTGCTATGTAGAAATACTTGAGTTTTAGAATGGAGGTTGGATGTAAATCTTATGAGCAATAATGGGCTCCTTAATTAAACCCTTGAACATGCAGTATTCTCATATAATCTGTAAAATTAAGTATGTTCTGTAATGTTTCTGAGACCTAACAGTTTCTTTCTGTCCATTCTGAATACCTAGGTGGAAGGGATCATCTAAATACAGTATATGCCAGGAAGTTACATAGCTTTAAAAAACAAAAGCAAAAAAAAAGGTAATTGGAACTGTTTCACCAAAGGTTGGATACTCATTTCTCAAGTTCTCTGCCACACTCCTACCTTAATTCAGAAAGATTTCTCAATTATTGGAGGGTTTGGGGAAAGGTTTGGGAGTATAAAAGGCAGGAAAAACATTGTCTTGCCGACCTTATTGGTGAGCACTTTGTAGAACCTGCCCTTGTTTCAAGAAAAGAAATTGTTTAAATTAAATGATATTTTCAGCATTAACGCTTATTCTACTTGATTATTATAAATACAAGCCCACATGTCATACCATGGACTAAAAACATCACCAAGTGAATAAACAAGAGAGAGCATCTTGTTTTTGTTACTTAAAATAACTGTGATGAGTAATACTGAGTGTGATTATAAGTTGCAGTGTGTTCCTATATGGGAATTATGTGTACTGTATTTCTTAATTTTGTAAAAAATAACAAGGGAGTAGGAAAGGTAAACAAATTTAAAACCAGTCATGTCTTTGTTAGCTGGTGTGACATATTTCAATATTTGCTAATGCATGGCCTTTGCATGTAGAATTTCTTCAGTAATAACAATGCTGGATTGATTTTATTCAAGTTTTTCTCCCTTTGTCAGAACACTAGTACCAGAGGCAGCCCAATGAATTTTTTTAAGACAAAAGAGATGAGGGAAGCATTAATACATCCAGGATTTAATTAATTTATGGAATAACATTACCACAAGAGATATGACTATGGCACGTACTGGAATAGTTTTAAAAAGTGATTGGTTTTAAAATTCATGGACAATATGTCTATGACGAGCTATTACTCTTGAAGACTCAATGTTATCTTTGGATTGGAGATTGTGTGCATCCAAATATCAGTTGCAGTGTGTCAGTGGAGGGGTTGGGCTATGTTCCTTCTCTGCTTACAAGCATCTGGGGCATTTGTTTGGCTTGAGAAAAAGATTATTGGACTCATCCAGCAGTTCTGTTCTTATGTTCTAGTACAATTTATCTTCCAGTAGAAATGCTAAATTGTTTTGTTTAATACTCAAAAATGAACATATTTCCCTTTTGACTATTTTCGTTTCTGAAATACAGGGTTCTTTTGTTCTTAATACTAATCCACTTAATTATAATGCTTTTTAATGTCTTAATGATCCTTAGAAGTTCAGTAGCACTTTGAGTTTTTAATAGTCTCCATCTGTGTCCAGGTTTACAGGAACCCCTATCACATACATTTGCAAAACCTGCATTTAAAAGTAATTGCAAATTGTGATGTCACATTAACTTTGATTATTACATGGATTTACTATGTGGTAGTAAGAAATATTAAAGTAATACACCCAAACTCAACATTTATGAACAAACTACTAAAATATTAAGAAGTTATTCTATACCTTAAACATGTACAATCATATTAATTTTATGGATTATAATATACTTTATCAGACATGGAATAAAAATCAATATATGTATACATTGAGAAACACAGAATGCTATTAAGAAGAGATGGCCAAATGGAAAAACAAGATGCAGAATTATTCATAGTAACAATAAAAATTAGTTATGTGTAACACAGTTATGCTGTATAAATGAGTTTGCTACCTCATACAATGTGATAAGCAACTGTGGTCTTAAAACTGTATGAAATATTCTGAAGTTCCCTAACTTAGTCCTCAATTCCCACAAAAAACTACTTGATGTCAAGAGTTTATTAACACTGCTACCTCACTAGGTAAACAAGCAGCTCTGATTTCTAATTATAACTACTGAAAGAAGGATTTGTTCCTTTAAATGAGATTGGATTAGATTAGTGTGAGTTAATATTGGAGAGGAAGGAATACAAGACAGCAATAAATGGATCAGTGTTATCTGACCAATTTCCAATTCACCTAAGTCAGAGAGAAAAATCAGTTTTGCTGCTGTGGTGCCCACCATGTGGGCATCAAATTCTCATTTATTCTGTGCAACATATTGTTCTTCCCCGTGGTGCTTGGGGAAATAGCCAGCCCTAATATTTAAACAGAATGCAATTGGTCTTTCTGTAAGATGTATATCTTGCCCAACATGACTCAGCTTGTGGTACTCAATCTTTTTTTGCAACCTGATGTCCAGAACTTATGTATATCTCCAGTTCATTCACCTTTATTTTCGCCAATACAGTAACAAGGCTACCTATGAATGGTAAAAAATATTAAAAGTTCTTTAAATCCAATATATTTGGCGATGGTCTATTTATTGTAAGATGATGTAAAATTACACTTATAGCACTAGATTGCCTAGAATGTAGACAGTTTCTTGGTACACACTAAGTAACAAGCAAACTATAAAATATTTAATCCTAGATACAGAAAAGAAAGCTTAAGAAAAGCTGATGTCCAGCCAGGCTTCTTATCTATTGATATGAGAGTTGGTTGGAAGATAGTAGAAACCAGATTGCATTGTTGGAGAGCATAGGAAGGAAGTTGAACTCTGATAAGAGGATGGGTTGTTATCAGGACTCTGTTTCCAGGCAAGTATATCACAGATCTTCTCATTTTTGTTGAAATCTTTGGAAATGTTTTTGCAAGGATTCGCATTTCCCAAGCTGTGACTGGTTCTTGATTCTTTTACTGTGATTAGAGTTGTATCTTCAATGACTGCTGGCCATCAGAATAGGTTTGAAAGAAGGCTTATTTGTTGACAATACTGTTTGCCAGAGCAATTGATGCTTAACAGTTGGTGTCATTCCTTGACTTTCAATTGTGAGTTGTTCATATTCTCTAAATCTCTAGCATTAACTTCCTTGAACAGCATTTGTCAACAGAGAAAATATGCAGAACATTCTGATGTTCTAGGAGATGTAACGCTTTAACTGTAGCGTGACTTTGATGATATACCATGCAATATCAGGAAAAAGAGGTTTTAACATTAAAACTGTTAAAGAACTGATTGGCTACGTATCTTCAAATCACAGTTAGCTTCTAGTGACACACAGATTAATATAAACAAATACAGATATCTGTTGTTCAGTTAAGGGTCTTCATACAGATACTTTCCCAATAAATACATCTACAACTCAACACGGTTAAACCTTTAAAGGACTTAGAAATGTATCTTATCCCTTTTGAAACTCAGTGTGCCTCTTTTTGCCTTTCTGTTAGCCTGAAGACGTGTGAGAGAAAAACAGCTTTTTGCTCCATTCTTATCCATTCTTATTTTGAATTGTTGGAAATCCATAAACTGTCCCCCCCCCTCATGGGGAGAAGGGCGGTATAAAAATTTAATAAATATAAATATATAAATATATGTGGGAAAATAATGTGTGGGAGCGAGAAATAGGAAGGTGATAATAGTCTTTATGGATATTTTCTAAAATATTTAACATATTAAATCAATATTACATATTGTGAACCCAGTGGTCAAGTAAAAATGTCTATAGAATTAATTTTTAATATTCTAGTGCATTGCAAGTGTGTCCAGGAGACACAACTTATAGTAAAGCTAAAGACACAAAAGCATTGATTTTTCCAAGATGGAAGAACACAAGGGTAAGGAGCAGATTAAGCCTCTACCTACTTCCATTTGATCCACATCTCTCATAAAAATATACAGCAATGTGCTGTGTTTGAAAGCATGTAGCAGTAAAAAAAACAATTCTGTCTTCTCGTGCTTATAGAAGAACATAGGATATTTGTAGTGGAGCAAGAAGCATAGTTGATACTACCAAAGAAATACTATTAGGTTAAACATGCATGCAAATACGAAAGTCCTGCAGGGTACAGCACATTCATATTTGACTACAAAAGAGGAAACTCTATAATGAGTAGCACTCAACGAAATATAAACTCAGCAGGGATTATTAAGAAAGGAATTGGAAGGAAAACCACCATGTTTATAATGTACAGTAATACATTTATATAAATTTAAAGAACATCAGCATTTACAATACTGGTATGGTTCTGGTCACTGAATTCGAAAAATGATACATCTGGAAAACCACAGAAGAAAGCAAGTAAAACAATCAAAACATATAAAAATTTCCTGACTTTCTTCTTTGGTAAGTGGAGAAAAGCTCAAAAGAATCAGCTGTCCTTGACAATCAATACTAACCAATAAGAAAGATTTAATTGAGCAAATGGAAGTAACAGAAACTGAGTAAGAGATAAGTTCAAAGCAGTGATAAATAGGGTTCCACAGCAGAAGAAGCTATTGAAAAAAGGAGCTCAAAGTAGATGGAAGTTCCTAAATATGATATTATTAAAGCGCAAATGCAAGCAACTAAACTAAGCTTTAAAATGGAGGACAGTAGAGAAAGCCAATCTTCTCACAGAAGGTCACTGAGTACTACTGGAGATAGAGTTGGTACTGCTAGAATGAATACTGTTAGGTTTACCATACATGAAAATTGCCTGCAGGTCCAGCACTGCCAAATCTGATTACAAAAATAGAAATTTCTGGAAAATGAGGGAGTCAGTAAAAAAAAGACTGAAAGGAAAACCAGCCAGCAAAGTGAATGTCGTTAGATAACAAAAGAGTAAAAATATTGAATCAGGAAAAATGCTAAAATTGCAGGGAAATTTTGAAACGAATTTTTTTGCATCTTTCATTACTACAGAAGACATAAGATGGGTAACCCGAGTTGGTTTTGACTTTAAAGAGTGAGAATGAGGTGGAGAAATAAAGCAGCTAAAGCAAATTGGGTTAGCAATGCGGGATATTCTAGGACATGGCGACAAATCACCAGGTTCTAATGCCATCCACTCTAAATTTTTTACATGTCAAATTGGCATTTAAGGCAAAACAAACAAAATAATGACCTTCAAATCAGAATCAGTGCCAGAGGACTGGAAAGCAGACAATATGTTAATTTTAGAAAGGGATTTGGGGAGATCCATAAGAATCCCAGATTGGTCAATTTCAGAGTAATTGAATGGATGGAGTCTGTTCCAGGCAAATACAGTAGATAGACATGGTAATCAAGTAGTCACTAAGCACATAGAGGAACATGAGTGTCAAAAGACATGTGGATAGAAGTGACTTAGTCCTCACTATATACTGGGATTTTCTAAAAGCTTTTGACATAGTTCCTCGTCAAAAGCTCTTTAGTCTTGTGTGATAAGATTTTTTTAATAGACTGCTAGCTATTAAAAATAGAGTAGACATAAACAGGAATTTTCCTGAATGGAGAAAAATAAGAAATATAATCCTTCAAGGCTTTGTGTTGGGACCTGTACTTTCCAATTTTTATATATAATCTTGGCTTACTAAGGAATAAGCAATGAGTCAGCCAGGTTTGCACATACTATCAGGTGGCAAGCCACAAATGATTGCAAAGAGCTCTTTAAACTTGATGAATAAAACTAATCAGGTAAATAATGAATGTGGTTAGCTGAAGTAAACGTAAACAGATGCACATTTAGTCAATATCTGTCTCCACCCTACAAGTTCACATGTACCCTTGTTGGCATTTGAACCAAGAAATTAGTGAGAAAAATATAAGATACGATCTCAGTATGCAACAGCTGGGAAAACACAAATTCCAACTAGAGATCGTTAAAACAAAGATGAAACATAAACATATTTTCTACAAATTCAAGATATATCCACATCTGGCAGTCTGTAATTCTGGTTACTAACTGTGAAAAAGTAACTGGAGCTGGGGGGAAATGCAGATGAGGACAAGAAAATTAGAAAATGATAGAACTTTGAGGACCATTTAACATAGAAAAAAGGTGGAAAAGACATAATTGAGTATAAAATAAGACATGTTTTGGAGAAAAGAGAAACAAATCCCTTTTCAGAACACAAATAGGGATTACCCAGTAAAACCTATTGGGAGGAAATATAGAACAGATAAAAGCAATATGTCTTCAAATAAAGCACATAATTAACTTGTAAAATTCATTACCACAACATGCAGTGATGATCACTGACTTGAATGCATTTCAAAGAGCATTTATCTAATGCCTAAGAATAGAGAAAAATGATCTGTCAAGGGTTGTTATTGGACTTGATACCACTAAGTTGGGGTTAGCATTTCTTCAGCTACCAATATCAGGAGAACAATGATTGGTGGTTGGAGAAGGGTATACCTTTATGTTCCACTTGCATGCTTTTCAGAGGCATCTGACTGATCGTTATGGGAAACCAAAGTACTGGTTTAAAATGAATGTTGACCTGATTTGACAGGACTATCCTTGTGTTCTTAATGAACGCAATGTGGGTCTACACCCCAGTATTTCCACTGTGTATCTTCTAGAGTTCCTGCTGCATGAATGTCTTTCTACCATTAATTGGGCAGAACGTAATTCTGTTGTAGAATTCAGTAATGCAAGCCTATGTTAAGATCGCAGTCTTCACTGCTTTAAAAGGAAAGCAGACAAAATATATAGAGGATGAGTCTCAATGTGGCTACTAACCATGTCTATAATATTTTCAGAACTGGAGACAATAAGTCTCTAACCACCAGTTGCTGGAGATAACAAAAGTATTTTCTCCGTGCCCTCTTGCTTGGCAACAGTGTGAAATAAGGTCCAGCCCGATTGTGGCCTTAATTATGATGAAACACTCTGTTTTTATTATCTTATTCATTGAAATTTTATTAAGAGTGCTATATTTGACTAATTCAAACTCTCTAGTTCCTGAATTGATATTTGCCAAGGTTACCATGTTTTGCTAAAGCAATGTCTACTTTTCTCTGCAGGTCTCAGGAAAACTGTGTTGCTAACATCCTTCCTCATGGTGGTAGGTGCTGGCCTGAGATGCATACCTGTATCCAACCAAGAAACGAGAAAATGGTAAGAAAACTAATAATTTATCTTATCACTAGGAAGCTACAAAAAAGAATACATGAGGAAGATCCCAAATTAAGTTGCGTCTTATAATGATATTTAATATCATTATTAAATAATGATATTTAAAACTATCATTATTAAAATGATAGTTTTAAATAGAGAAAAGGTTAATAAAAAGTGTTGATCATTGTATGTAGTCACACCAACAATTCTATTTCTATCTCTATTTATTGAAAAGGAGAATCCAATGAAAGGACATAAATTTATCCCAGTCAGTCTAATTCAAATAAATATATAGAAGGTATATAGAAGGAAAAATGATGCAATAGATGTCTATTTGTGAATTGTAATTAATATGGCAGTGATATCCTGTGTATTGGTTTCATCTCTGAGAGTTCAGAGGTCCACACTGAAAAGAGGATCTCCTTGATGTACATTTAATCTATATTTGATCCTGTGAATGTTTATTAATGCTAATCTAGTCTAGCATTAGACTTTAATGACCATTCACTTAGC
>JANHFO010004284.1:92331-109772 GCA_032468095.1 Pareas carinatus
ACAAATAAGTAAGCATTTCATCTTTCCTTCAAGAAGTCAGCACATTAAAACTCCGCATTGATAACAGGTAAATATTAGCACAAACAGTGTGTAATTACTACCTAGCCTCCACTCCATTACTGTTGACAAATTGACAGTGATGATTTATGTAGCTCAAAGGATGTGATGTATTCATACATAGTTCACTTCAACTCTTTGAAGCTAAGCTTGCTTTCCCAGTTTAATAGCTAAAAGTAAAGCTAATGCAAAATGGATGCTAAATAAAAGCCTTTGATATGAATGCTAAATTTACTAAAATAAAATAAGAGCCTCTGTCTCGAGGGAAAGGTTAAATAATTGATTATTTCATAACTCTGTTGAAATGGCCTCATATTTTCTTCCACAATTTTGCCCTCAAGCATATTATGAAAACCCTGGTCTTGAACTCTCACTGCTCACCACATTGCTTGAGATCTAAAAATAATTAAATGAAAATTGGAAAAATCATATAGAAACCTGAGAGCAGATTACATGGTACAGGAATTGATAAAAATGCTACTCTTAGTTTGACCATATTTAAAAATGCTTTTTTCCCTGTTTTGCGGCAGATAATAGAACAAAATTGTCTTTCTATCTTCATCTTTCATATAAAAGGCACTTAACATTACCGACTCAAACTTAAATTGCAGTGTGAAATGTGAAGAAAAATGCTTTTAGCTCCTTCTGGACAACAAACAAGAGGAGGAGGAATAGCAGTAATAAATATTTCTAATCATAAAGCAGTTTTTGGAGTGGGTGATGGTCTATATGAAAACATTATGATAGCCTTTTCAGGTTGAAATCAGCTATAGTGAACATAAGATACAGATGGCAAAATGTGTATAGGTCCTGTTGGATTCATATTTCTGTCAGCTATATTAGCCACAGCAAATTTAGGTCTCTCATTAGTAATAGATTGCTATGGGTTTAAAATTATATTTTGAATATCTTCTTTCATTTTGTCTGTAAGAAGATAAGGTAAGTGATCTGACTCTCCAAGCGGAAAGTAGTTTAATTTAGAGTTCACAAATAAGTGAAATTGGTTCAAATGCATGGTAGAGAGATTTGATCTAGACAGTATTTCACAGTGTCTGTCCCACAAATATGAAACATTTGGAATACATAAAAAACAGTTAAAATAGAAAATGAAGAGGTCTAATGGTAGGTATAATCCAAAGTTCTCTGTTTATGGAAAGAACCTGGAAAAGAAATAGCTATAAATTGAATATCTTCTACTCTGTGTTAAGTTTAGCCCAATCCTCAGCATTATTTCTTCCCTGCTTGAGGCCACTGATATAAATGGACTCCCATCTTCAATTGATAAATGAATAAAGGGCTATAACAGATAAGAGTTCAATGAGATACTGCAGACTGAAGTACCAAGAGTGCCTAGTTCTGTAAACATTACTTAGAAAAGAAACAAAAGGAAACCAAAACTTAAAGTAATAAAGAATAGGTAATTGTAAAATTTTGTACCAAGAGTGCCAGATAATAAACTGCAAATTTCATGCAACAGGCATGCAGTGACAGAAAGAACCTATTAATTCTGTTTCCTGTCTCTCAAGTAAAACAATACAAATCAGTCATTCAGTTGCCATGTAAAAAAAACACATGTGCCATCCTGCATGTTTGCTATGACCACATGGAGCAATAATGTATGTATGTATGTATATGTATTTATTATTTCTTTTTAATGCCTCCTGACCTGGAGTCTCTTATGGTGCAACTTCTAGGTATGAACTGAAAAGTCATAGCCAAGAGATTTTTCTCAGTTGTGTTCAGCAATCCCAGAGCAATCAAAGATTTTACAAGAGAGTAGCTGATCATCACATTATTCAAAACCCATAGCTAGTGATTTGAGCGGTTTGATTGGAAGTCATGTTTCTATGTCCTTGGCTGATCCGGCAACCAGAGTTGTTTAATTTTCCCACGTGTCAGAATGGCCAGCTGTTGTTGTAAGCTTTCTTGCATTGAATCCATCCCTATTTTTTTTAGAAACAACTCCTACTCAAATTACTTTGGAGTCTCATCACATAAAACTCGTAAACAAACTTTTTTTCAGGATCTTGATGAAGTTGGAAGAGCCAGTGTTTGCACTATTGCTCTATGCAATGCAGGTAGTCCTTGACTTAGAACCATTTGTTTACTGGCTTTCAAAGTTACAAAGGCGAGGCAAAAAAGTGACTTATGATTGTTTTTCACAATTCTGACTGTTGCAACATCCCCCGTGGTCACATGATCAAAATGTGGATACTTGGCAACTGGTTCATATTCATCATGGCTGCAGTGTCCCAGGGCCATGTGATCACTTTTGTGACTTTATGACAAAGAAGTCAATGGGGAAGCCAGATTCACTTAACAACTATGTCACTAACTCAACAACGGCAGTGATTTGCTTAACAACTGTGGCATGAAAGGTCATAAAATGGGACAAAACTCGCTTAGCGCCCATCTTGCTTAGTAACAGAAATGTTGGGCTTAATCGTGATCATAAGTCAAGGACCATCTGTACCGGTTTAAATTATAGTAGTGCTGGGATTGGCAAGAACATTTGGAGATGAAGAGAGTTGCATGTCACAAGCAACAGAACCTCCTCTTTAGATGCTTCAGCTGTTCTTTTTCCTGTCCCCTTAGTGTTCTGTTTTGGGCAATAGAGTATCTTCAACCAGGAGAAAGAGTGACAGGGCCAAACTCAGAGACAGAGAGGGATGGGAGAGAGCATATTACTGCATTCGGGCCTTAACATGATGGTTATAAGGTTAAGCATTTACATAACTTAGTCTATTTCATTGGTTCGAGGCTTCTTGGTCTGGAAGAGCTGCAAATTTCTTTAATGCTTTTGTTCTTTATTGATTGCTCCCGTTTTTTACTTTTGGTAAGAAGAGTGATGCAATTTTTCCTCCCCCCCTTTTAAGATTCCTCTTGTGTGTGGTGCAAAAATGTGTTATATAATATTATTACTAATATTGCAAAAATAGTGAGAACTGATGCTATTATGTGTTCTGCACTAGTATTTGCTGTTGACTTTGTTTTCATCAAAGTCTTCTGAACTCTATGTACTGTTTTTGCTTTACATAATTGAATTATCACTTGTTTAATGCATGGTGGGTGTAAGTTAAAATTAAAGTTAACACATGCCTATAAATGAACATGCCTCACATATTCATCAGATGTAGATATTCTTATTCAAATATACAATATAGTACTAGTCTCATTGTATTATCGCAATGTGAATGGCAGCTTTTGAGACTATTTCTTAATCAATATATAATGACTGAATACTAGTCTATACTTGGGGGCAGATAATAGGATTCACTTGACAGTAAATATTGAAAATTCTGGGTCCTCACATGAAATTCTGAGAACATTAATAATACAAAGGAGGAAGCTTTATTTTATTTCTTAGTGCCCACAGCATCAGCAAAATGATGTCATATATACTTCCTGAAAAAGTTGCTGACTTTTTAATCCTTGTCTTCATGCCAATTTTGGGAACCGCCCTGAAGCTCATGTGTCAAATCTTCACTTAAGCCCAGCATAAAGAGGTCAATTGAACTGTTTCCATATAGATTCTTATAGCACTGTTAGGAGTTTGTACGTGGCAATTCAATCTGTATCTCTCTCTCTTTTGCTTTGTCTCCAGGCTAATACATGGAGGACAGCTGTTAAATGGATTGGCAGGCCCAACTGTAACAAGTGCTTCTCCACTTCTTTCTACTACGTGGTTTTCACCAGATGAACGTGCCACTGCCACAGCTATCGCATCGTTGATCAGTTACGTGGGTGGAGCATGTGCGTTTTTAGTAGGACCTTTGGTAGTTCCAGGGCCAAATAGCACATCAGAAGTTCCACCAGTGTTTGGAAATAGTCCTGAGTACATAAAAGACCGCATTGAGGCTGTATTGTTTGCAGGTATCTAAAAAATAATTTTATACTTCACTATATTATATATATCTGTTATGAGTTTGCTACTGCCCTCTAGTGATTTATCTGGGGAAAATATCTATTGCTACAAGAATAGAGATAGTAGTACTTGCTTTTTATATTAAAATACCAAACCATGATTGTGTGTATTAGCTGTAAATTTCATCTTCTTGAATGTGACCAACCCTACCTATTCAATTTACTTGTCAAACATTTTCCCACTAGAATGTGGCTGTGTTAAAATAGAACAGACACTCCTATTGTTTTTTTTTTTGGTATTTCACTGCCAGTTCTGCTTTTCAGACATCAATAAAATACAGACCTCATATAAAATTCTGTGGGTGTCCTTATATTGTAAATCAATTTAAGATTCTTACTAAAATCACTTCAACTTTATGCAAATATTGCCTTATCTGATTCTGTAGATCCATAGTAAATAATTACTTTAAAACAAAAGCTAATAGGACATGAAAACACTTTAAAATTAGACACCCTAATATTACTCGGTATTGCTTTAACCAGACACATTGATTGTCCAAAACAAAATCCAATCATCTGATTTGATCAAATTTGAAATATCAGTTCAGAATAAATGTTGCTTGTTTTAGAAGTGATTTGAGGCTACATTCATATCTAACTAGTAAATATATTTAGTGTGCCAGCCAGCCGTATCCTTCTTTAAGATATTCCATTCTGTTTACCTCTCAGCCTTCCTTAGTCTTTCCCACATCATATTCTGTGCCATTGAGCATTATCAGGTATCACTGAGATACCTATTTTTATATTAGAGAAGACTTAATGCATTTCAGAAAGTGCTGATACCAGTATCTAATCTCTCAATAGTCCTGTTTCAGCCACCATCCTTTGGCATTTACTAACTGAATTTGCTCTGAGTATAAATTATACTGTCTGACTCTACCAGCAGTTAAGTTGCTTTGAAGGGCAGAAGTGTGCATAGCACAAAAGCAGCAGATTACAGATCATGGCATGCAGGAATTTCTTTGCAGATTATTTATTAAATGGATACATTTCATACCGTCTTACTTTTAGTCTTAATAATTTCTTAATTGGATTTAGCTTGGTACCATCATATTTGCCACATATTTATTCTTCATTTAACATGTATTAACAGTATATTTGAAAACAAAAGAAATTAAGGCAAAGGCAGGCATGGTGAAAAGCTAAATGTTTTGATAAGAGTCTGATCGAGATCAATTTATGATTATAATTATGATACTGATCGACAGTTAAAACAAAAGAAGGGATCTGTTGTTTGCCAAGGCTGTTTGCTGTTTTCTTGTTATTTCTTGACAATGTTCTTATTGGAATATTATTTCTCTTGAATCTGATATTTATAGCTTATTTCCAACAATTTTGAGCAAAAAAGTGTCAGATAGTTGGAATTCAACTCCAGAAAAAGTAGGTCCCAAAATGAGGTCACAGCTGTCAATGTACCATAACCAAGGTTTGTACAAACATGAATTGTAACTAGTAATAAGTTACATATAAATAATAAGCACATGGAATCATTCACAGGCTACACAATATAAATGTTTAATTTAAAATGCATTCTATAGAATGAAAAGTTACATTTCTAAATTGTTTTTTTCATGTATCACACAAAAATCTTAAATCTGAAATTTCAGTTGATAATAACTAGATAGACTTAAGCCCACAGTTTAAAATAGCAGTCAAAACAAGTTTAAGCTCTGGATCATATCTTTCCCTGCTTTCCTCCTTATGATCCAAGGAAGGCTATTTGGGAATTAAAGCCAAAATATGTATCCTGTAGCCATTCATGGAGAGCAAATTTGGCATAGCAGTTACATCACCAGGACAGGAACCAGGACACTGACTTCTAGTCCAACCGTAGGCACAAAGCCGGCAGAGTGTCCTTGGACCAGTCATTCTCTTAGCTCTAGGAAGTCAGTGGCAAGTCACTTCCAAAAATCTTCCCAAGAAAACTGCAGGGACTAGTCCAGGCAGTTGCCAAGAGTCAACGTTGATCCACAGATATACCCACACATTCCATCGATGTCCCTTGGTTACAATAGCAATACCATATCCTCAGATATTTGAGATAGAAATATTTCTGGTCTCAATTGTCCCAAATTTTCCTGCTTAAAGAAGGTTTAAAGCAGTAGAGACTGCCCATATTGTAGGTACTTCACCTAAACGTTCTTCAAGTGTAGCAGTCAAGTTGCTAATTTGCATTGTAAATGGGTGTAAACATAGATAAAAACAGGAGTTGAAGTTTGGGTTAGAATTTTGGATTACAGAAACTTCATTGGAGATCTCACGAGAGATGAGTGGAAGCTTCAACTTTTCTCTAAAATACACAGGTCGATATGGGTCGATTCTTCCAGAATCCAATCTGGGTCAGTCACCAGGATTTGGACTTCCGAACTTTTGGACTCATGCTGGAGCCCATCCAAGGGAACATCTCTGTACAGAAAAGTTCCCTGATGATGAACTCCAGCATGAGTCCAAAAGCTCGAAAGACAAAACCTCTGGCCCCTGGGACACGTATATTTGCCTTCATTCGTGATAAGACTACATTAAAGAAAAGAAAAATATTTTTGTAGTTGATCTTCTGTTACATAGATTTCATTTGGAGTAAGAGTGAAGTAGCCTTCCAGTTACTGCTGAACTACAGTTCCCAGCGCAGTATGGTCAATGGAAATTAAATTCAAGAACATCTGAAAGCTTGGGCATTTTTCTGAAGTATCCAGATGGTTTGTACCATCTTTATATTTAGAAAACCAAATTATATGCACAGTGATATATTCCAGTAGATTCATTATCTGTTTGCATTCTATGTGGATGATTCTTTTATTATTTACTATTGTGTGTATCTGTCAAAAGTTCTTTTTTATTACATAATTCATGTTTTTTTTCAATTTAAAATATTAAACACCCAATAGTGAGGAAGGGGTGTCTGTTAAAGCAGAATGTCTGTTAAATCCAAATGAGTTTTTGTGCGTTTTACATATTCTATGCATTCATAAAACAGGAATAGGATTCTAAGAATTATATATTTTCTTTTTGTATAACAAATATAGCAGATTTTGTCTTTGCATTTTAAGTCTGCTAAACCAAGGGTTTGACCAATCAAAAAATTTACTGTACTGTTTATTTCAGCTGGCTGGTATGTGTTGCTCATCCTTTTCATTTGATATTAGAGTCTGACAGTTTTGTTGCAACCTAACTTTCTCACATTTAAAAGCTCCACCAGAATAAATGTCAGTGTTGATTTGCGTTGCGTAACAGCAATTTTCTTTTAGGAAAAACTCATGGAAGTCTTGTATATTTCCTTTCCCCTAAAGTGTTTTTATTTCCTCATTCATTTCAGCCCCTTAAAAAAAGCCTATTGCTTTTTTCAGTCAGACCATTGACTTATAATTAATTTTCTGTTATTTGAATTTGTGGCTTTATTTTGTTATTAATTCTTTACATAGATATTGACCCTTCTAAGCTACGATTTATGTATTTGACTTCAGCGTACCTTTTTGCCATTTTATTCCTTTTCTGTAATGAATGCCAGTTACTGCTATTGTTTATGGAAAGGAGGAATAGGTGATGAGACTGACAATGATTGTTCAGAGCAGTGGCCCCCAACCTTTTGGGCACCACGGACCAGTTCAAATGGTGAAAGTTTTTTGCTGCGGACCGGAGGTTTCAGAGGCATGGTTTCATGTCCTTCTGCATCCTGTAAATGGGACTTGGCTTGTTTGCGCAGCCCGGTCATGCCACAGACCATTGGCGGTCCATGAACCAGTGTTTGGAAACACCTGGTTCAGAGGATGGAAACTGCAATCAAGCAATATTTGTATGATCATTCCATGAATATAGTAAACTACTTTCCATGTCATATTCTTTGTTGTTCCCATAGCATTTTAAAACATGTTGGCAACATTTCTGGGCAAGGTATGCATATTTTATTATAATCCATTTTTTCTCTGGTTTCTTTAATTGTATCCCCATAGAATTTGGCATTGTGGCTGTGATATTCTCTGCAGCACTAGCTTACTTCCCATCACGTCCTCCATTCCCACCTAGCGTGGCCGCAGCTAGCCAGAGGCTCAGCTACGGAAGAAGTTTTTGTAAGCTGCTAAGGTATGTTTATAATAGCTAAATTAGATAAAAAGTCAATATAGTTTCTGCCTCTTTTTATTTATTGATTTACGTCTGATCTTATGCGATGTTCTACGGGGGTTTCTTAAATTTTGAAATTGTGGAATCTCATTGAATTAGTATGGCACAATGCGTAATATAATATTTCTTATGTTAAGTGTTTACTTGAAGTAGTTATGAACAAGGGTGTCTAATAAGATGTTAAAGACCAAAAAATAAAAGGAAATTCACAGCAATAACCAACTGTGACTAGAAAATAAAATAGACACTATATTTATTATGTTTCCAAAGAGTAAGGAATGAAACTGTTGAGAGTGACAGACCCACAATCGAATTATTTTTTTATAAAACAAATTCTCAAGAAGATTAATTTATTGCTGAATGGTAATAAATTGTGGTTTCCTTATTGTTGTTCTTCGTATTCTTATAGTAATGAGTCCCCATCATTTTTCAGTGATGCCATTAACTGACAATTAAGTTTTCTGCTATTTGAATATGTCATTTTAGTTTGCTATTTACATGCGTTTCTCTCAGTTCTGCCCTTTCCATCATCTAGTTGCATATTTTGAGACCCCAAAGATGACTTCTAAATCAATTTATGGCAAAGAACTTTTGCAATGTAGATACAGAGGCTGCACGCCTGAATAGTTTGGTTGATTAAGAAACAATCTGTTGCTTGTTTTTTGGTGACTGGAAACAGAAAGAGATGATTGATATAAATTGTGTCCTATCCAAGATACTGAAAAATAAAGTGGCAATTCTATTCAGGACATTTGGCAATCTTACCCATATCGTCATCGGAGAGCCAACATCCTGTCTGTCACCAAGCTGTGTTGTAAAAATGTTACTGTCAAATAAAAATCTGAATAACAACTAGATCAACAGGTAGAGTATAAAATATCTGCTGGCATGATTCTACTGAGAACTATGAAAGTAAAAAGGACTTCTGATTCATGACACTGAATCTGAAATTCCTTTAAAGTTAAAGAGTGAATTATAATTTTTTTTTACTAGCCTTTTAATAATGATGAAATAACTGAGATTTAAATAGTACACTTTTCTGGTTTTTGAGGCTTTGCTAAAGCTGATTAATGAAAAGCAGGCTAATTCATTGTTAACTATTTGAGCTTTATACTGACACTCTAATCTACTTTATTTTCATTTCTTTATTCACCTTATCTTTCAGATACCTTTCATTAATATTTTTCTCTCAAGCAGTACTTTAGAAATAATCCATTCATAGGGGAATTGCTTTTATCTGACCAGATAATGCATCATATGTATTTAGTGTGGTATAATATAGTGTAGATTTCATTATCTTGAGGGCAGACATATTTTACCTAGTGCCTTGTATCTGAAGTGAGATTCCCAACTAATAAATCAGAATGTGGTGCCAAAGTTGTTTTTGGCTTCTTATTCTTTGCTTGTTTTGAAGCATGTGGCCAGACATTTTAGTTTGGACATAATGATAAATAAATCTAATATTTATGTTTAGCCACAGATTTCCCACATAATTTCAGTTTATGTGTGCACCAGTCTTAGATTCCAGGGTGCTAGCAAAAATTTTGCACCAGTTCAAGCTAGGAGGCGCTCTTGCTGTGGTGAAAATCATGTATATCTGTTTTGAATGTTCAGTGTCCTGTTCTTCCTACTGTTCAATATATATATCAGAATCAGAATTTTTATCTTGCCATGTGTGTCAGGACACACAAGGAATTTGTCTTCAGTGAGCATGCTCACTACCTACCTACATACATAACAAGGATGCAATTGAGATACATTCATAGACAATGTGAATACAAAGGACGCCCTCCGGACTAACACTGTCCAGTAAGTCAGCTGTTTAGGAGGTTGATGACACGAGGGAAGAAACTGTCCTTGTGTCTGGCTGTTTTGGTTTGTAGTGCCCTGTAGGGAAGAAGTTGAAACAGATTACGTCCAGGGTGTGAGGGGTCCGTAATTATTTTCCCCGCTCTCTTTTTGAATGGTTCTTTCTTCCAGAAGATCAAGGTGATGTACATTCTTCTATTCCTTTTTTAAAAAAAACCCATTATAATAACTGTGAAGTAAGAATTCCTTCCCTAGACTGAAGATTGTGACTGACCCAATATAAAGTATGTAGCTAATTTGGATTTAAACCTGGATCTTCCCATTTTAGTTCAGTATTCTAAACTCTTCGTAGAAGAATATGAATCAGTATCAGCGTTGATGGGAACTTTGCAGCATCAATATGAGAAACGATATTTTTATCGCTATGTCAGCCCACAACAAATTACCGTAGGCTTTGCATACTGTACTTTGGATGAATCGCATAAAGCAATTTACACAAAAGTATTACATTATTAAGCATCAATAAAATATTTAATAAAACATTAAAGGTAGGTTGAAGGGAAGATTGCCAAAATTTCCCTGGAGCAAGATTAAAAAAATAAATTACGGCCTGTTTTTTTAAAAATATATATATATTAAGTCAGTAGAAGGTTTTATACTGTCAGTGTGCATTATAGCTATTATGTGCAAATCATGTATTATAGAATCATGCTATCTGACTGCACTAATTCTCCTTGTCTCATAAACATTTTATTAAAATAATCAATCCTATTGAGCCATCAATGCACCAGGTATTGTACATAATGAATACAGACAGATATAACCAACAAAGTGCAATGAGAATGTGCTTTTATTAGAAGGAAGAACATTACCCAGTTATGCCTCAGAAAAATTTAATTGTCATAAACCTACTGCACACTGTGGTCTTAGTAACCGTAGCCTGAATATCTTGAAATGAAGCATATTCAAAGGGGCCATCACTGCTCTCAAATAATGCCCCAGAATGAGGCCTCTTGTTTAGACTCAGATTGACATGAATATCTCCCATTGATGTCAGTAAATCAGAAAACCAAAATAGTCTGAATCGACCACAATATTTCCCCCTTGCTTTTATATTGGGACAAAAAAATCAGCCACTGGTTCTCTTTGTCTTCTTTCATGTTGCAATCAGGGCAAGAAAGTTAGATGACAGGAAATAATCCTATCTAATCTAACACGCCTATTGTTTTAATGCCAGGTCAGATTTAATCCAGGAGTTAATTCTGAATGAGAATGTTGCTGCCAGTTACTCCATATTTTCCTATACTTTTGCTAGGACCAGAGATTCTGTTGGTGAGCTGTCCCATCAAACTGCTTGACAGTATTTTTTCCCCAAGTTAGCTTGACTTGTCTTGGGGACGCTGTTCAGCTGGCTTAGACTTCTCATCCTCAGCATTTCAATATTCATGCTGAAGCTGCACATCAGAAACAGCTGAGTAGTGACTGCCATAGAAATCAATTTACCCCATACATACAGCAATGCATACTTAGATCTAACTAGACAACCCATGAACTATTGGGCCATATAGTCTGGAACCATTTCCCTTCCACTCATGACTCTCAGCAGAACCCCAGTGAAGCTTCTCCTCCTCTTACTTCTTCTCCTTGGCTGACCTGTGGAACTGTCTGCCACTTCACTGGGGTGGGACGGAAGAGGGAACAAAGGAAGTCAGAGACCACAAGGAAAACTGCATTGCCATTCCCCATCCTGGCATGTCCCCAAGGGCTCCCTTCCTCCAGGGAGGAGGAAGACTCATCTATCAACTGTTTGTGCCTCCCAACTAACTCTATGATATCAGCACATATCCGATCACTCCATTCTTTCTTGCGGCTGTTGTTAAAGACAACAGCCACGGCAGGCAGTCATTGCTTTCCCAGCAGATCCTGCCAGCAAACTAATTGGGCACAGGGGCAGCCACAACTTTGTGACTACAATTCATGTGAAGAACCTTGAAATTTTAATTTTACATGTGCAATGGGTCCCAGATTTTGAATGCATTCTTTAAGTTAACCTGTTTGAAGTATCTTGATTTAAAAAATGTTGCCCTATGCTGCACCGATTTGCCAATTCAAGGCGGCAAACAGAGAAACAGACAGGTGTACTATATGGATATTTTGAGCGGGTGGAATTGATGATCTGAGAGTGGAACAGAAATAATCCTGTTATTTTGATTGTGCCAGGCTGGTGGCTTTCCTAAAATGTTTGTGCTAGTGGATTCAGATTTTTTTATTTTTAACGATTTAGTGGCTTCAGTGGAGGTACTCATTTTAATAAGGATTTATGAATTTGAATAGTTTTCTAAATAAACTTGGCGATTTGTCTGTCTCCCTAGTTTCTAAGTCCTGACTAATTTGTGGAATACGGAAATAGCCGACACGCAAACTGCCTGAAGCATTTTTTTCTCTTTTGCATATTAAGTCAACCTCCTGTGATATTGAAATGATATATTTAGATTTGTGTGGTCCAGCTGCAAAGGATGCTTCTTTCTTTTGCTTGGAACACCACTTACTGAAAACAACTTCACCACTTACAGAATAGCCATATTGGAATAGCCAAGGTAAGAACAGAATAATTTCAGAATTCAGATCTGCCTGTCCCTAGTTACAAGCAGATATATGTGAGGGGTTGCTGTTGTTGATGTTGATGATACACATTTACTTTTATGAGCAATTATTTCAATGGTCCTCCCCCTTCCTCTTTTCCTCCTTCACCTCCTCCTAGATATATCATTAAATGAATATTGTGAACTGTTATGGTGATGATTTTCATAGTTTCGGAAAATTATTTTTTAATGTACTCTATACCACATGAAACACCTCAGAAATTTTTTTCAAGGAGATGCCAGTAGAATTCTGGCAAGCCTCAGCAATATTGTTTGTCATGTAACTCCAGGGATAATGGGGTAATTAAAGGTGAACAAAATGAGATTAAATACAGGTAAAATTGAGATTAACAGAAAATTTATCTCAAGCACCCAGATTCAACCTACTTTGAAGATTTTCTCTATTTAAAAGATCAAATTCATAGGTTGAAAGTACTTTTTATTTTTCTAATTTTATTTTATTGCCTGTATAATTAATAAAAGTAAAGAATATTTGCATAATTCCATTTAGTGCCAACTATATATTTTAATTTGAACACGGATACCCATATTATTGTTACAACTTGTTCAGACTACTATAACATAATCCAAACAAGATTCTCTGGAAGCTTCATTTGATGAAATGTAATTGAATTATGTGGCTGACTTGAACACACACTATTGTGATCTTATCACTGTAATACTGAAAGATCTATATAGATT
This sequence comes from Pareas carinatus, assembly GCA_032468095.1. Lineage (NCBI taxonomy): Eukaryota > Metazoa > Chordata > Lepidosauria > Squamata > Pareidae > Pareas > Pareas carinatus. Next base: position 105,582 of record JANHFO010004284.1, read on the forward strand.
ACCAATTACTTTTGAAACTCAAAATGTTGGCTGTTATACTTTAATAATGTTCTTAACAATTTAGAGCTTGGATATCTTTTGTGGTTCTGTTCTGATTCTATATGAACACCTGTAAGTTATATATTTAACATAGTTATAATTGTCTCTATATGGTACTATGCACTCCTGAAGATAGCCTGGAGCACACTAAAAATACACAACACAGCTTCCTGATCATTGTATGGCTCAATGATGCAATACCTGTCTAATACCTGCTGAACATGCTGTCTAGGCTACCTCTGAGCTGCTGAGCTCAATTTAAGAGATTAACTGTAGTCTATAAACAGGTTGCTTGGAAGTCAAGAATGAAATATTACCAGTACTGTTCAATATGTCCACAGGGATCAGGTGAGAATATTCTGCTTGCAGTATTAAAAGTAGTTTGGCTTCCAATATGAGTACTGCTTTTTCAGTGCCAGTGCACCAATTATAGAATTCCTCTTGAAAGAAGTATGCTTCATTCACTTCATCAGAAAATATAAAGATATAGTCTTGGGTATATCAAAAGGTGTTTCCATGTTAAAGCTATATACATATAAATATTGAGTGGGGAATGCTTTCAAACTCTTTCGCCTAGCTTTATTCATTCTTGGATTTGAACCAGCTTAGAATCAGTATTCTTTTTATATATTTTGGTTTAGATGTCTATTTTTGTTAACTTTCCCTGAAAAAAGGAAGAATACTGAAAAGTGGATATTCTGGGTGGTAAATATGTAACATATTGATCCTTATAGACTTTATTGCTGTGAGGAATTGTGAACTATACATCAGGAGGAGCACACAAATTGAAACAGCCTGATTACTCTAGATGGAAGGAGATAGATAACACAAACCAGGTGTGAAAAGAGTCAATATATGGGCACAGTAAAGGACATTGTTTATGTTAGAGGGTGCTAGTATCAACAGAAAGGGCAAGCTTGAGGTCTCTTTAGAAAAGTAGAATTCAGTAATAAAGTCCCTGAATATTCTTATCTGATTCTGTATTCCAGTTGTAAAGTTCATGTTATAATTTATATAGCTTTTATATTCCCCGTGTATCATTTTTAATGGTATATAACATATAACCTTTGGGGCTTCAGGACTCTTGCATTTCTTTGGCAAGGAGGCCAGTGGTCGCTATAGTTGTGAATGCCAATAATATATAGTCCATTGCATCTAGCTCCAAATTCCTTAGTTCCTTATTTAGTGAGCAAGTTTTCCAGAATATCTATAGAATTCTTCCAAAGGGACACAAGGTTTATTCAGAAATCTTTTCAGGAAATAACTGATGTAGGAACTGCATAGTTTCTTTATCTATAGGAAGGAAGTATAATTTACAGATCAACCATGGATCTAATACATAAGAATATACTATATGTAGTTCAGACTTGAACTGTGGAGTTTTTGGTGGTCTCTGAGCTGTTATTTGTTTGCAGATGTTTTGTTACCAGACTATATAACATTGTCAGTGATAAGAATGGGATTTGTTCTTTTAATATATAGTAGCTTGCTGTGGTGCTGCACTGGTTAGAATGCAGTTTTGCAGGCTAACTCTACCCACTCAGGAGCTTAATCCTGACTAGCTCAAGGTTAATTCAGCTTTCCATGCTTTCAGGGTTGCTAAAATGAGGACTCATATTGTTGGGGGCAATATGCTGACTCTGTAAATTGCATAGAGAGGGCTGTAAAGCACTATGAAGCAGTACAGAAGTCTAAATTCTATTTCTATTTATATTGCCCTCTCAGTGGGGGTGGGATTTCCTTGGTAGTCCATTGATTGAGCTATTGTTAATTTTTTGATTGTGTATCTGAATTAGAACTTCCTTAGTTAGGGTCTTATTTACTGCTTGTTTGTCTGGTGTTAATCCCTGTTATCTGAACGTTCATTGCTGCAGAGGAGGTGTTCTCTTTTAGTATCCTTTTAGCTTTATTCTCTCTTGAATGGTGTGAAGATGTTGTTTATCTCTATGTGCCTGTTGATAGTTGATTTATGATCTATGAACATCAGTTTCTCAATTGAAACATGGTTAAGTTTGTCCATGTATTGTGAAAGTAAGGAATTCCATCATGTCTTCTGACTGCTAGTTGATGTTTATAGATGTGCTCTGCTAGTCTTCTGCCTGTCTATTCTACATAGTGTCTGTTACAGTCCTTACCTGGTATATTGTAGATGACTCCTGTTTTTTATTCTTGGGTTTTTTGTTTTCTCAGGATGTTTTGCAGAGAATTGGTTAATTTGTGTACTGCAGTGATGTCTTGTGATTATAATAGTCTGTTGGTTATTTCTGAGATGTTTTTGAGATATGGCAATGTTGTCCTTTTTATAGCTTGTGTTGGTTGTGCTGTAGTAGTGGGTTGAGTAGTCAGGCACTTTTTGATAAAGTTGCATTGATATCTATTTTGTTGAAAGATATATGGGCAGTTTGTTTCCTTTTTTCTGGTTTTCTGAGTTGCTGCAGTGTGCTTGTGCTCATCTAGATAATGTTCCTACATAGCTTCTCTTATGGGAGGTTGAGTTGGTACTGTAGTAGTGGAGCACTTGTAAGTGGTTTTTTGATAGACTTGTGTTTCTAATTGGCTGGCATTGCTAATAAGAATATCCATGAAAGGTAGTCTGCTGTTGTTCAGTGAATTTTGTTTCTTTGAAGATATTGTTGATAGTTTCATGTGTCTTCTTTAGTTGTTTATTTTTTTAAATTAGAACAAAGGTATCACCTACATACCAGATCCATATTTTTGGTTGTATGCATGGGAGTACTTTTGCTTCCAGACATTGCATTAATCTCTACTCTGCATCCTGTATCTTTTGTTCTTCCAAGTTCAACATTGTTTATAACTGGATTCAGTATATATCATATCATATCACATCACATTACATTACATTACATTACATGGGGAAAAATCACATTCCTCTTTCACATATGACGTTGTTTTGAATTTAAGGAAATTATTTCCTTTGGCGTCATATAAAACTGCAAAACAGCTGGTTAGGAAACATGAACTTGCCATAATACCAAAACCTTTCTATGCATTCAATGTTGATACCCACTGAATGGTGTTATTGTATCCACAATAAAGAGCAAAGTCTTAAACACTGAATGAATATATAGGATAAAGCTTTATCTTGTCTTGCAATTCTCAGATGTAAGCAGTTAAACAATATTTATACCATTCTAAGCAGATAGCAGCTTTTTGCTTCTTTCATTTACACAAAAGCTGATTCTTTGGGGCTTCTCTGTCAGCCAATGTTTATTTGATGGAATGAGGTTGATGAAAGAATTTCCCCAACTTCCCTTTAGTGAGAATAGAAGGTGAATTGTTATTAGAAGAAAATTTTGCATCCCTCTGAGTGATTTCTTGGATCTTGTTTGTTTTTTCAGCCTTTTACATTAGTTAGCATTTTATATAAATATGAAATAGTACATCAGATCATCCATTTTGAGTATGTCGTAAATATAACAATGTCCCTTTAAAAAGTTTGTGTGAAAATGCCTCACTTAAGTGAAGCTATGTTTCTTCCTGTCTCATATGTATTTTGTAGGTCAGAGCCATTATTTATTTTAATAGGTTAAAGAAATTTTAGTAAAGGGCATTTTTACAGATAATTTGCTACCTAAAGCACATCTAAATTATTGGCACCAAATTCGTGTATTTTTTTTCTTGAAACTTATTTTGTTGAATGTTTAAGAAACACCCATATCATTGTTGTTAGATGAATAATAGAAGTTACTTGCCAAAAATGTACTTTCTCTGTTTCTTCTTCCATGGAAAAAAGCAATATTAACAAAACTGTTCAACTAACCTAGACATAAGGGGAAATTTCCTAACAGTTAGAACAATTAATCAATGGGACGACTTGTCTCCCGAGGATGTGGCTGCTCTATCACTGAAGGTTTTCAAGAAGAGGTTTGGACAGCCATTTGTCTGAAATGGTATAGGGCAGTGATGGCAAATCTTTTAGAGACCGAGTGCCCAAACTGCAACTCAAAAGCCACTTATTTACCGCAAAGTGCCAACACAGCAACACGTACCGCCCCCCGTGGCCATCGGTGACCCGCCTGCGCTGCCCGCCATGCACATGGCCTATCCGAGCTCACCGCGGGCCTTTTGGCGGCCTATCTCAGCTTCTGAGGCCCACTGTGAGCTATGCTCCCCTCCAACCTGGTTCCTGCC
>JANHFO010004284.1:109782-130846 GCA_032468095.1 Pareas carinatus
GTTCCTCCCTCCCTCCCTCCCTCCCTCCCTCTCTCTCTCTCTCTGATATAATTTTGCAGAACTGGCATACAATCTTTACATGCCCTCCTCAAGTTTTGCTGTATTTCATTCATTATAATGAGGTGTTCCTGGGATAGATGAAGAAGGAATGCTGGATTACACACCAAGTGTACGTTTTCCAAACAGAGTCACCCAGACCTTGAAGGTCATTCCAGGTGTCTAGCTAAAGCAAACAGGCACCTTTGTTGAGCAGCAACCATATAAAAATATGTCAGTGGAGGATGATCTCTATAGTAACAATGGCCAATATATCATTTCATACTGCATAGAAGAATGGTAAACCACTTCTATATTCGACCAAGAAAATCACAAGAGTAGATAGGATAAAGTGATTGATGATATGGCTCTCTGGCTGGAGGGCACTTAATATGTTATGGATGGATAGCTAAGGATCCTTTGGGGTATTAATAGTGTTTATAATATGACTATGTTAAAGACTTTGAGATAATTAGTTGCTGATGTTGTGCAGGAAAAGAAAAACTGAGGTTGCAATAACTGAATTATAGTAGGAACATGAAATGTAAGAACATGGAAAAGCTCAACACATTGTAATATGAAATGAAACAACTACTCATTATCATATTGGACAAGAATGAATTGAAATGGTCTAGAAATGGAGATTTTCAGTCAGAAGATTATATTGTTTACTATTAGGGACAGAAAAAAACAACGGTGTGGTATAAAGATGTAATATATATAATATAACATACATATTTATGGTAGATATAACATATATATGTTGTTTATAAGAAAAAGGATATAACATACTATATATAATATTTGGGTACAGTGCAATCAATGATCAGATAATTTCAAATACACTTCATTATACTCCAACCATTGATGTATGAAGAAAAGAAAACTGACAAGTTTTATGATCAAGTGCAGTTTGAAATATATAGAACGTGGAAGTCGAAAAACATATTTGGACTATTTGAGGCAGAAAAACAACTTAATTAGTTTCTGCCAATCCAATTATCTTTTCATTGCTAACATAGTTTTCCAACAACCAAAACAGCGTCTGTATACATGAATATTGCCAGATGGAGTAGATGGAAATCAAATTTACTATATCATTAGATGAGGTAGAAGAGCTCAACTGAAATAGTAAAGACAAGACTAGGGACTGACTGTGTAACAAACTGCTCGTGTGCAAGTTTCAAGTAAAACTAAAGGTGAAGAAGAAGAAACCCTACCAGTTCCTACAATATATCTTGACCACATATACATCATTTTCTAGTAGGACATCGGGAACTATTTTGAAGTTGTTGAGATGAGCAACTATAGAAATCGAATGTATATATGTATCCCTAGAATATTTTCTACACATTTTTCCTTCATTTCCTTATAGCATGGTTAATGTTGACTCAGTTTATATATCAAATGAATGAAATATTTGTGGCTTATGGGTGTCTCGTGTAAAGCTGATTTTCAAATTTTCCACCATATCCAAATACAGGGAACAATAGGGTGTGGGGCCATTAAAATCACATGTTGAGATCGCTGGGGGGAAGCATAGTTTATCTCTGTACAGTCTCCTTATAAATTTGTCCCATTGGTGTGGATACCTTTTCCAGGCATTTAATAAATTATGATATAGTGTCTCTTTGCTCTGCCTAAAAGGCCACAGATATACACAGATAATTACTTTGAAACCTGAATTTGGATACTCAACTAGATTGCCCTTTAGGACAAGCCCTTCTCAACAGTGTGCTTACAAGCTATGAATCTACCAGAGGGATTCTTCTGCTTCTGGATTGTCCATGAGGTCCTCACATGCACACTTGAGGACCTCATGACAGTGGTACAGAATGCAATTCATGTTGCTAGTTTCTGGGCAAGATCTGTTTAACTTGTGCATAACTTGTACTCTTGCATTTTATATTTTACATTCTGTATCATATAAGTACGCCTTATTTTGATTGTGATGCTTCTGGCACAAATAAATTATACCCGAGGATGAAGTGAAAAAGAAGAGCAAAATGCTACCTGATACTATTGCCCAACTACCGTAATACATTGATTATAAGACACATGTTCTTTCGTATTTTGAGGGGGGTCTATATTCATGGTGCATCTTATATTCAATGACGTCTTACACAAAGAGTATGCTCTGAGAAGCTGTGCTTATTCAACTCGTGAACAGGAGGTGGGGGTGAGCTAGCAACCATTGCTGCATCTGCTGCCAGGGCCAGTCCAAGGATAAGTGTGCGGAGTCTCGGCAAGCGCAGGGCATGGCCTATTTATTAACCCCGAGCTTGCCCTTCAGCTGGCTCTGGCTGCTGCGCAGTTGGGATAGAATTCACTTTGAAAACGAAAACTTATTTCTAACTTAGAAAAATAGGGGTGCATCTTATAATCGGTGGCTTCTTATAATCGATGTAATGCGGTATTTTGCAATCTGTATTTCATTGGTGGTTGTAAGGAAGATCTTCTGACAGGGAATACAAATGGAGCAGTAGGCATGAGTATATTCTTCATGTGTTGTTCAGACTAATGCATACTTAAAGAACTGAGATGTGTATGTCATATAACCAGTAAATGAAATTGAAAAATGTTGTTTGAATGCACAGCTTTTATCAGTTAACTGGACTGGTTCTTGTTGTTTCTACATGTGGTAATATTCAGATAGTTCAGTAGAAAGCCAATGCAAATTCTTTCGACCATGAAACAGAACAGAAGCTGAACTCAAAGTATGAAGGAGAAACATATTTTACAAATCATATCTCTGAAATGTGGTTAATCCTTTTCAAACACTATAACTGAAAACAAGAGCCTGACAACAGCAACATTAAGTAAAACATCAAAATATTGTATTAATTGGTTTTGCCTCAGCAGATATGCTTTAATTGTACACAGTCATGTTCCTGAAGTGAGCCAAAGATAATTTAGACTAAATTGCTTGTTAGAATGCTGTACTATCCACATGTAGCCTCCAGAAAAAGTATATATATATATATCACTCAGTGTTGCTAGAAAAAGAACATTTAAATATGATTGCTGTGTCCTAACTTCAAATAAATTAAGCAAAATTTCACCAACTGTAACTTTATGCTGCCCAATTTATTGCTTGTTGTGTCCTTGAGGATTCATAGGAGGAGGAAAGTATTGCAATGAAATTTGATCTGTTACTGTTGACAAATCCGTTTGTATTTTTTTCTTTTACTTTCTAGTAATCCCCGGTTTTTGATGATTGCGCTGGCCTATGCCATACCACTGGGGGTTTTCTCAGGATGGTCTGGTGTACTTGATTGGATACTAACTCCAGTTCACATAAGCCAAGTAGGTGCATGTTGTTTATGTGTGTGTATTCCTTTATGGTTTGCTGACAAAAGATTGGTTTTGTGATTTAGAATTAGAATAACAAGCAGAATGATTGGTATTCTATGAAATTAAAAGTGACATTATAGAACCTGAATTTAATTGAACTGTTTCATATCTGAATATTCAACGTTGGGGAAAGCTTGAACCATAATTTGTTGGCCTCGAGGAGGGAGATAATAATTCCAAATTTCATTGCTATTTCGCAAGTGTGAATTTGAAAAACCAAAGCTTTTCCATTAGCATGAAGGGAAAGAAAAAGAATTAGAGTGGCTTTATATTTTGTTTCCTTAGAGGAATTCCACATGAAGTTTAGCCCAAGACTTTTTCATAAACAACCCTCACATACAGCTAAACTAGGTCTGTTTACTTGAAGTTCCTAGAGAGGTGTGAACATAAAAAGATTATGTACTTTTCCAAAGTCCCAGCTGAATGCTCTCCTATCTTCTTTCAATGACTAGGACCTCATTGCTTTTTCAAGCTTTATCTAAGGCCTAGTCTATCAGGATTGATCATTTTCATCTTCATTTCTTGTTTCTGACCTTAGGAGTCACTTGATCAGACCTGAGACGGTGTTCCAGAAGCTCCCAGAAGTCTTCTGGGAGCTTAGTTTTAATAACACCCATTCTTGGCCTGCCTAAACTCAGTCCCTCTGGTAGGTTAATGAACAAAAGCAGCTCCATGTTTTTCATCCACATATCTATAAACTGTAATTGGGATGTCAGAAGGGGTTCTAAGTGCAAGGTAACTCTTCTTTAAGGACAATTCTGCCTCTTCCAATACTATGCCTTCCCATCAGGATATTTGGCAAATGCCAAATGTTTCTGAAAACTGCCATGTCAACACTGAACCTGTTGAATTCAAGATTCTCCCCAGATGCATATTAGAGGTAGAGCTTTGTAGAGGAGTTTCAATCAAGAACAGTGAGATACAGCTGTCCATCTAACAAATTGAGGTAGAAATTGGCTAGAATTGCTTCAATCATGCTGTGTTTGTGCTTTGTCTCAAGCTGGAGCAAATAGCAGTATTTTTAGTGTATTAAAGTGAATAGCTGGATATCATAGGATGATATAAAGAAGAAAAATGATATCTATTGAAATAGGCATTGTTTTTAGAGAGTTAATGGAGAAAAGTGGCGGAAAGATTTTAAAAAGATATCAACAGATCATATTCCCAGTGTTTAATATTGAAATCAATTGGGAGTAGATTGAGGGGTATCTCCAGGATCTGATGCTTTCATCAAATTGATGTAAACAGTGTCACGTCCTTGAAATGTTGGATCTGCTCCTTTTGTATGTGCATGCAGCGTTACAATGCACATATCAAAGGGACAGACTCCTCTTTCACCTTGTGGGATGCCTTTACTCAGACTGAAGCCAGACTAAAAAGAATACACCTCATATACCAAGTATGTTAACTTGTATTTGCTTTCTGAAGACGGTTTTGAGAAAGCAATCGTGAGGGTCCTGGGAAAGAGTGTCTGCTTCCTTAGATGGTTTAAAAAGAGGTTAGTTGATAGTAAGTCAGTCAATGGCCAAATATAAGCTCTCTTTCAGGGCTGTCCTCCAAAATAGTTATATACAGATAGCAAATTTCAACCAATTAGCTTCCGTGTTGCTAAAAACAACATTGCATTTCTTTATCTTGTTTTTTCCCCAGGTGGACGCAGGTTGGATTGGATTTTGGTCCATTGTAGGCGGCTGTGTTGTTGGCATAGCACTAGCAAGGTAAGCTTTACTTTTTTTCTCTTTTATTTTTCTTTAGCGAAATTTTTTTTAGTTATACTAAAATAATACCTCCTGAAATCATTTCCTGTCATCCATGGCAATTGTAAAAAGAACAAATCATTTTCTATAGGTTAGCAATATGTTCATCTTCTATCTAGAGTAGTAATTTGTCTGGTTTATCATTTTTTTAAAGTCAGTGAATGCTGAAAATCCCATTTGTTCAGTCATCAAACTAAGCAGGGTATATCATTGTGTTTGACAGCTACTCTCTGTCTACTCCATCCAAAGGTGAAAGTTGAAGTAATGGAGGAACCATGAATATTTTGCTCATGTTTAGCTTTCATCTTTTCCATTATAGTTGTGTTTTATTCTTCAGAAAATTGGATATTATGGGGCTAGTTTGAATGTTACAGTGAATTATTTAAACATCTTGTGAGAGTCTTGCTATATTTTCAATAATTTAAACTACTGACTGTGGCTGAGTTGTGTACCACTGAATATCACAACATCAAAGTGCTTATTCTAAAAGTTGCTAGAAGTAGAGGATGTTATAATGACTTGTTACAACTGTCATTATGTTCCCAAAGTATATTAATCATATAAATTGTTCAGTTTAATGAACTTTCATGCAAAAAGGAATTAATATACATAATAGTCTAAATAATTTATGATCAAATGATGAAACCATGACTTAATCAACTACATATCCATAAGATGTGTATGCCCATATGGAACTTTTTTCTGCATGTCACAAGAGTAAGCCAGCTAGAAATGTTCATTTAACCATACCTTCTCTTTCCTTTCACATCAGAAACTATGATTAATTATTCCAAGCCAGCTAGGATCATAAGCCCGCTTTAAACTGTGATTTATATTTAGCTTATGAATCTTATTTTATTTTGAAACTATTGATTGTTGTTCCTGATCTGAAAATAATGGGAAGTGGTGATTAAATGTGTGTTTACTGGCTCTTTTTCTTACCCAAAGAGAGGAGTGAATTGACAAAAAATGTTTGTGTGTGATTCAGTGTCACTCATTTAAATGTATAGCTTAGTTTAACAGTAGCCAACTACAACCTGCTTTTTGTTGCATAGTGCTCTCAAAAATAAGCTGGAAGCTGGAAGCTGCCACCGTGGTCTTCCATCACACTTTAAAGTTGTGGTGTAAGTTTGAAAATGGACATATCACAATGAAAATATTTAAAAAGCCCTCTCCAAAATCACATAACAAAACAAGCCCTGCCTATACCAGTTAATGTCCTTCCCATTTTATGGTCTGAGTTCCCCTTTACGTTCATGGCCACAAAAGAAAATATAATCCCTAGTTTAGCCATTCATTGTGTTAGAACTGAATATGATGAAACCTACAGAGCTGTGAAATTTTCCAGATCAGCATTTTGTGGCATATCTGATAACACAGAACTAATTTTAAGCTCTTTGTAGTTTTTTGTATGTGTTTGTCTTCCTTTATGAATATGCCTTTCTTTTGAGATTATTTTTGGAAGTCTACTCAGAAGCTATCTTTAGAAAAACCTACTGTTTAAGCCTCAAAACTAAAATAAAATAAAATAACAATAGGTGATAGCATTGGGTATGGTATATATGCTGGCTTGAGTTGATAAAAAATAAAGGCAGAATAAATTAAATATCATTTCAAGCATTTCATTTTCCTGTGCTTTTAATAACTAGCCAGTAGCTTACACCATTGTTTCTTTATGATTCTTGCTTCTTTATCCTTTTTCATCAGTCTTTGATCAGATTGCTAAACTTTCAAAACTACAATTCAGTATTTATTTTGCTATTGTTTTAGTTTATGGTTTTAAGTCACTTGCACATTCTTTTGTATTGATACATGAAACAGGAATGCTATAAATAAATTAAGTGTAAACATGTGATTCCAGTGAATTGATTTGATTCAAATGAATTGATTTGACTTGATGGCTATGATATTCTTTACAGTGGCATAATTTTAAAGTGCCTCATTATATCATATGGATAACATACTATTTCTGAAGCTATAATTCTTGTTATATTACATAATTATTCTTCATCAAGTTTTTTTTTCTATCTCTGTATCAACAAAATTCCTCTTAAGATCTATGGTATGAAAAACTCACACAATCCTGGAGCCTAATTTCCAAAACCTTCTGAAAGTTCACATCAGTTTTCAAGAGCTTTTTGTCCATTCTCTGGAATAATAATGGCATTTTCAAAAAAGAAGTACTACTTGCTTCAGTCGCGGCCTCTGTTGGCCTGAAGCCTTGAATAAATTAGCCATGAGCAACTGCACTCTTTTCTCAAAAAGTGATTGCTTTCGACATGTTTTTAAAATCTGTTTAAATGCATTTGCCTGTATTAAAATTAAAAAATATCACCATGTTCACTCCTAATGCTATATAGCAATAATTGCGACACAGGATTTAAAAAAAATGTTTCATGTTTGAGGTTGGTTGGGAATAGCTAGTGTTAGTTTACGGATTAGTAATCTAAGTTTTCTGAAGTAATCAAAATATACGGTATTACAGAAAAACAAACACCATGGTGGTAAAATGTAAAGTCCACAGATGTGCAGAAAATCTGCGCTGTTGCCATGCCTTGTTTTTTTAAGGGGGCCTTACTCCAACAGTGTTCTGTTGTTTGTATGTAGGTGTGCATTTACTATAAAAATTAAACAGGAAAGAAGTTGCAAGATTGCTAGGAATAGTTGTAACTGCAAAGTTTCTTCTTTGCTGAAATAAGGTAGTTCTGACAAAATGATTTCCATTTTAGAGGATATCTCATATATATTTTTGTACAGATTTGAATCACTTTCTTGCTTCAGTATCAGTGGTTCCTATTTTTGAGGGTTTTTTCAAGATGTAACACCTGTGGCTAAGAAGGATTAGTGTATACTGAGTCTCAAGGGTCAAGATAATTCAAATTATTAAAAGCATTGGATGGTTCTTCTATCAAGATACAACTAATATAATTGACTGTTGGATGTGACTAATAGAGTTGGGTTCTATACTTTTAAAAAATCAATTATCTTATTTTAGAAAATTACTTTTTTCATTGCTAAGGTTGCAGTGCTATACTTGAACCTATAAATATCTAAAAATTAGAGTTTCTTATTTAGACTTGCTAAATGAGATGTCTGCTTGTTAGAGGCCAGAGCTCTTTGATAAAACCCTCTCAAGGAAATGGAATTAGAGTATTACAACTATAAATATGTGGAACCTCTTATCGCTTTAAGTCAGCAAAGTCTTTCATCACATTGATTTTTTCTTCTACTCTGTTGTGGGATCTTTTATACAAAGGATAGTTCTTTCTCTTGCTGGTATATTGTAATGAATAGCCATTCTTTTTTTTAGCTTTATGATGACTCCACTGCAGGTTTGCAAATGGAGTTTTATGTAAATTTTGACCTTTTGAGAGAAATTAATTACTCAAACGTGTAACTTGATTTTAGTAGCAGAATATCCCTTTAATGTCTTTTTATCTGCAAACAAATGGTTTCTGATTCTGTAGCAATGCATACATTTTTGTTGACTCCAGCACTTCAAACAGCTTCTTGCCAAATGCCTCTTTCTGACTGAAAAATTACAAAACCTTCAAGCATAGAATTTTGAATGCAAAAAGAGTGACACTTTATCTCTTTTGATGAATGACTCCCCTTCCTTAGACCTATTCAGCAGTTTATATGTATAAAATTAAATCAGTGTCTTTGCTGACTATCATCTGCTGAAAGTTGTAATTAAGAAAATTAGGTAATGATTCTTGTCAGGTCCAACAGGCTCGTGGATTCAGTGATGGTCCTGTGACTTGGAAGGCAGCTTGGCATATTTTCCAATTAGGTGTGGAGGGTTTTATTGTGGTTGTTGTTTTATTTTGTTCCACTAGTGGCTAATTTGCTTAGTAGCTTTGGAATTTCACTACTCTAGTGGAGATTTATTCCATCCTACACTGTAACACAGTTCCAGTCCTTCCACCACCCATTGCAATAAATTGCAATATAATTTCACTCACCAGGTGAGCATTATTTACTGGCTAAATGCAATCTTTAAAAGGACACTACATTTAAACCACTTTCCAGTTGGATGGTTCTGAAACTATCATTTGGATGTCAAGCAATCTCTGCATCTAATAGAAACCTTTGTGCCTGTAGTACAAAATTATACCTGTCAATGGAGAGCACAGTTGGAAAATGAGCTCTCAAATTTCATTATTTTGTTACCAGTGCTATACTTGCCTTCCTCCACATGAGATTTATGCCATTCTCCTAACTCCTGACCAGAAATTTGAGATAATTTATATGGCATGCTTATGATTGAAAAGCCTTAGATATTTTAGGTGACTGGTGGATATCATAAGCTTTTTAGCCACTATGGAATGAAGCTAATTTGGATTGGGGAAGGAATGGGGGGGCAAAAAACCTTTGGAAAGTAACCCCCATTTTTAAAACTTAAATTGCACAGCATTGCAATCAACCCGGTTTTCTCTTTTTTTCCCTTGGCATTTTTCTTGTCATATTTCATAATGGCCACAGTTATTTTTCAAGTTTTGTCCTTCATAGATCAACATTTCCTTCAGCATTAAACTACCACAAAGTCAAAATGCAGCAACTTTGCAACATAGGGTAGTATCTATAGCAATAAGAAGAGGGGCATGCGGATTTAATTAAATTTTGAACTAAAGGATGCATGCAAAGTGACATTTTTAGTTTATGAAATACTGGTCCAAATTTAAGGGATGACAGCAATATACTCCTTGGTGTCCTGTGGTAGGAATTCAACTGATTTCTCAGTGGAAGCTCAAGGTCAAGGACTATATTGCAATTTGTTGGAAAGAAAAAAAGGAGAGGAAGAAACTAACAGCAGAAGTGATAAAGTGTGTGAGTGGAGAATAAATTAGAACTAGACCAATTTTTCTGAATGTTAGTTGCTAGATAGAAAAATACAAAGTGCTGTTTCTTGGGGCATATTATTAGCCTCCGTTGGAATGCAAGACTTGGTCTGAAATGGCAATTATTAATGCCAGTGTTGCCTGATATTACACAGAGAGAAATATTTTCTTAATTAACAAGAAGACATTGACTTCACACATACAACTAGGAATTCTTACAACATGTAACATAATAGAAGCCAAAATATAAAAAATAAGAACCACATAAAAATAAAAAAGAGATGGGTAGAGATGAAACAATTAAGAACAAATGAACAGTCTTGAATGGATTGTGATACAGTAATTTAAAGTTACTATCTCCAAATTTGTGTGCTTAAAGTCTAGGATGCTAATTCCCAAAATTCTCAACCAGCATAGTCTATAGCTTGGTCTGCTTTGGGTCAATATATTTATTTCCAGGTAGTTTATTTAATTTATATCCTACTTTTTATTCAGAAACTTTAAATGGGTAGTCTTCTCTTCCCTGTCCCCTACAACAGCATATAGGGCTGAGAGAGATTCATTGAGATTACATATCACCCAGTGTGTACAACTTGCTCATATGACACTAAGAGACTTACAATATGTAAAATTAAAGTGTCCATAAAAAAAAATCAATACAAGCAATTCATTATAATGCAAGCTAGTAAATTAATGCAAGCTGATAAATTGTCTTCTGTCCTTCAGCTCCCAAACACAAAGATATACTATGCCCTCCAAGTGGCACCAAGTCAGAAGGCTGTTCCTTTTCAGTTCAGGAAGTGATATCTTTGTGGGTCTAGCCACTTTCTGCAGCTATATGAACAAGTGACTTAATAAACGTTGGTACATAAAATAAAGCCTAAGTCACCTTTATGCTTTAAGTGTGTGATGAAGGAGGGTTCAGATCTATTTGGAAGACAGAATCTGAACGCAGTGAAAGTTGATCTGGGCTACCTCTGCACTAGAAAGGATTGCTGGGACCCATGACTTGAAGTAACACATCTTTAAAGAGACCTGACCATCTTTGCTTAAGGATCTAGTACCTGAACTAGCTTTCAAAAATATTTATTGGGCTTCTCTCTACTCAGCCACAATATGAAGTTGCAATGTGCTTTAAGTTTATGGAACAATATGTTGAAAAATAAATCACAGGTATATTACACTTCAGGATAAATAATTTAAAATCTTAAATAGGTAGCGTTTTTGCATTTTTTCCTGTGATTAAAGAGAAATTAAAACCATTCTATTTATATTTCTATATATCAACAAGATTATTGACTGCAAAGTCCAGAGGCAAAAAAATAAAAAGCAAGAAATTAATAATGCTTTCATCTAACGATCTATGAATTTACTATCAATTTTGATAGGTCAGCACATAAGCAACAACCAAATATATATGCTAAGGAAAAATAATAAATGAGATGCAGGAGTGAAATCAGAAACTTAGTGGCTAGCTAGGTTAAGAGATGACATGCCCCTTTCATTAAAAGATACTGTTGTCAATAAAAAAAGTTAATGTTAAAGAGGAGGCAACTGTTTCTTTTTGATGCCATCAAAATACGATGCTGATTTTTTAACCCTAGCCTTTAATATTAATCTCACAATAAGATGGAAAGGCAAGTCATCCTGATTAAAAAAGTAGCAAACATTTAATTTTAATAAGACATTTTCTGATTTATATTAATATTCATTATTCTTTCAATAGCTACAGATTCACCATTTATTATTTCCTAACTAGCTGAGAAAGTTTTGTTTCAATTGTTTTATTTGATTAATAATGTCATTCTGTTGTAATTCATTAAGCGTTTCATTATAATGTGATTCATTCATTTAAATAATTTTATATTATGTTATTACTGTTTTTCTCTGAAGTCTCACCAGTTGGCAAGTTATTCCAATAAATTTTAAATTGGTTATCCCTTTTTGGTGCAATCTTAATTCAGTGGTCATTTTGCATCAGCTCATTAGAGTAAGCCAGGATAAATGGCTAAAATAATCCAGGGGTGAAAATGTTGAAAGGGATATGCCAATACTTTTGAGATCAAACTTTATGTCCAGCTCAGCCTAGCCCATTGAATTTAGCAGAAATACTGTGAGAAATGTCAACTCAAGATGATGTTGAGCTGAGAAAAATAGTATGTAGACATTTGCAGTGCTTCATTAATTGGAGAGGAAAGGTTTAATTTCCATTATTCAGCAAATTGTTTCACATCCTAAGATATTTTTCTCAGGCAAGAATAAAATAAAAAAACACTATAAACTTACTTGTTTACCTCTAACAGTCATCTTAGAATTTCAAACTTATCACATATATTGTAATGCATCTTTCTGACTATTGATACCTTTCTAGAACAAAAGACCACTTTAGAAAACACTATTTTAATAATTCTATCTCATTAGCTAATGTATGCTTTTTGGTTTATATTATAGGTTTGCTGATTATATCAGAGGAATGCTGAAACTTATCCTACTTCTGTTATTGTCAGGAGCAACGCTGTCATCCTTTTGGTATACTTTAACATGTTTGAAAACTGTCATTCACCTTCCTTTAACTACAGGTATGTTAATCCCAGTTTCCAGATTTGACAAATATGTTTCAGTAATGGATTTCCACAATGTACAATGCTAGGAAAATGTGGTGGTGTAGTTCATTATAAAACTTTAAAATACAAATTAAACTCAGACTCATAATTCTAATCCAAATTAGAATGGCAAATTATTTTATTCTCTGTCTCAAACCACCAATATTTTTCAAGATTTATTATAAAGCTCCTACATTTATTAAATCAATTGCAGAATAACAAAGAAAACTGCTATCAGAAATGAACTTAAACTGTACATGTGAAATTTAATAGTGGGAACTCCTTGAATGGTGACTTTAAATTTCTTACACTAAATTGGTTGTGTAGCCTATAATTTTATTTAGTATGTTAAAGCAAGAAAGGGGGAAATTTTATGTTCATTAAACAAGTGTCTTTGACAAGACTTTTAAGATTGCTGTTAGTTAATTGCAAACTTTGGTTAAAGAAAGTGACTAATGATAATCCTTAACCCCAGCTGACTTGGAACTCTGTAGATAATTGCGTACTATGTTGTGTTTTGTGATTGCATAATATATGATGCTTATCTGGAACCATAAGCATGTGCAGAAATAACAAGCAGTTATGAGTTATTTGTAGTATGTGAATGAATGAACCTTACAATTTTCCTTTGCTCGTTCAATTACAACTTTATAGCTAACATAAGCCTTATATCTAGAGCCGAGCTTGTCTATATATTTTATACAAATCATATATGCTTGGTTGATGTAAAGTTCAATTTATCAACATTTCTGAATTTTCTTTGCTTCATATTTTGATACTATGCTCTCCTTTCAATTAAATGTGTTGATGGTGCAACTTGCTTGGATTTGATAAATTGGCCTCTTATCTCTATAACTATCTGTACAGGTAGTTCTCCCTGATGGACAATAATTGGGACTGTTGCCAAGCATTAGAGTCATAAAGCACAATGTCACATGACTGCAACTGATTTTCAAGAGCAGTTGTGGTAGCTCTGGTGGCCATCATTTAATTGAATTCTGCAGGATTGTAGGGACAACTTCACATACCATTTGCAACCTCCTACCAGCTTCCCCATTAACTTTACTTATTGGAAACTGTCAATGAAGATTGTAAATGGCAATTATATAACTACAGGTTGTTGTAATTGTGCGCTAATTTCCAGCTACAGTTACAAAGAACACTTGTTCAGCACCGCCATTACTTCAAACGGTCACTGAAAAAGTGGTTGTTAAACAGGAAACTATATCTGTTCTTTTGGAGTGTTGTGCTGCACCTCTGATTTAATTTTCAAAAGATGCTTTGGCATTTGAGAGAGTGTGAATATTGTCTTTTTAGAACGCCAAAAGTATTAGTGATTTTCCCTCTCTAGACTGTGTGGTAGCTCTGGGAGATAACTGCACAGTCTTAAGGGAAAGGTTAGTTGCTTTAACATATGGCAGAGGTGCTACGTTTGTGGACCAAATGCCTTTTGGAAATTAAATCTGAAGCTTTGCTTCAAAAGGAAGAATTTTATATTGATACATGGTAGTAAATTTTACACTATTTAATTCCTGAGCTGTGTTGGCACAGTGTTTAGTATGCAGTATTGCAGGCTAATTCTGCTGACTGTCAGCAGTTCAATTCTCACCAGCTCAAGGTTGATTCGGTCTTCCATTCTTCCAAGGTTGGTAAAATGAGGGTCCAGATTGTTGGGGGCCATATGCTGAGTCTGTAAACTGCTTCGAAATGGCTGTAAAGCACTGTGAAGCGGGATATAAGTCTTAAGTGCTATTGCTACTTACTAGTTGCATTTTTCCATATTAACAAGAAAAAAATGGAACTATGTTACATATAGTGCCTTTTAAAATTACCTGATTTTTACTTACCTATTGCTGTTTTCTACCAAAAATCGTCATTTTTTTTCCTGTATCAGATTTCTGTACTCTAGTCAGAATGGGGAAGGTATCTATACTGTGCCCTGCTTTCAAAACTAACTCTGTCTTATTCCATATAACACCTCCAGAGATTCTTATGCTATTAACTTTAAGATTGTGACATTTGTGTACATATTGCTCTATAGCCACAGTCCTTTCCTTCCCTGGCTACACTGAACATAGTTTTAAACTAATGAAGAAATATTTCAGTGAGTATTCCCTGTCTCTGTAAATGAGTCTATCTTATTTAAATTAATTTTATATCTCCAAAATTGGCCTTGGCAAATAGCAATAAACCACAGATGAGAGCAGCATAATAAAGAGATTTCTGGCAGAAATGAAATTTTATCAGACATATGAATACTGTATATTTCTATTGGTATATTCTGTGTTTATTTTTTCATATGTTAAAGGAATAAGCATTGCAATTTAGTTCATTGTTATGGCTAACATATCAAACTTTTCAGAAGATGCTTTGGGTTGGCATATATTTGTACCATTTAAAATAAACTTTTCTCACTATACCACCATCAAAAAAAGTTAGATTGTCTTTGAATTGATGCAACAAAATGAATGGCTTCTTCAAATTAATTCTTAGTTGATAAGCAAAACTAGACTGGCTTTGCTACATGAAAATAATCTTTCTCCTCCCATGTCTGATGCAACATGCAAAACAAAGTGTGGAAGCCTGATTTTTGTTCTTGTTGGCATCAAAACACTGTTTTAGGGCAAAGGTGTCTCCATGTTGACTGGGGAAATCTGGGAGTTGGAGTTCACAAATTTTAAAGCTGCCAAGTTGGAAACCCCTGTTTTAGATCATTGGACAATTGAAATCCATTTTGCATACAAAAAATATGGTATCCTCTATTGTTACATTCCCTGTTCCTTGTATGAAATTCAAATAGCTTAAAAAAAATTCCTACCTCTTCCTCACAGTCCTTGTTTTTTTCCTACTGATTAGTGAATATTCAGCCATCCAGTCTTCCTTCACATATTTGCTTTGCAATTTTAGCCTCATTGACCAAACTAGTTTGGTGTAGCTTTTTCTATTGGCCACTCATTTTTGTTTGCAGTCCACATTCATTTATCACCCATAGATTCAATCTCCACTTCTGTTATCATGCACTTCTTAAGTAAACCACTTATCCTTCATTCAGCTTCCTTTCATGTTTTTCCTGACATACTTAACATTCACCTCTATATAATTAAGGCGGCAGAAGTACACTCTTACACCCAATAATATTTGCTTTTAACAAACTTTTATTCCTCACAATAGATCACAGGCTATAAACATTTTTACCGGTATTTGAGCTTTACATTTTCTTCATTCATGTTCACATCTTTAGTCAACATTCTACCAAGGTACACAAATTCATTTATATGCTCTATTTTCTCCAATTATATATAGCTCCCAATCATTCACTCTATTTTTCTTGTCAAACATAACCTCCTTGATCTTCTGTATTTTATTTGTGATTCTTTTATTTTCCAAGGTGTTGATAGGCAAGGAGGTTTCCTTTAATCAGCTTCCTGGCTATGAAGAAATCATCTGACAGTGCAGTATACTCAATTATACTTTGCTAATCCTGGATGTAGGGGATTTATCCCAATGTCTGATGGCTCTAAAAATTGGGACAAGGGAAAATAGACCCAAGTTTATTTTAAGCAAGGTTGAATTTATGTTTATACATTAGGGTTCTCCATTGGCAACACTACTATCTCTAGACATGCAAGCACTAGATGTGAAAGAGCAGATTTGTGACTGGGATGTGTGGGGGGAGGGCTTTGACTCAAGAGTTTTACTTGAACAGCAGGTAGAAAACATGACTGGAGAGAGAGACCTTTGTCCAACTTCAGCTGGTATGCCAATTGGAGCCTTACCAATTCATATCCTTATTATTGTGCAGATAGACTACTACCATGATGTACTTTACATGCCTTTACGTGCCTTTGAAGAATATTTAGAAATTATATCTGGTCTAGAACACAGTATTCTGTGGGGTCAACTGGTACCTAAAGTTGAGAACTTCTAACATCCACACTGCAGACTCTGCATTAAATGCTGACTCCACTCTGGTTACAACTTACAGTATTGCTTTTAGTCTATAAAACCCTTTTGTTGTTTAGTACCTGCAGGATTGTCTTCTCTAGCTTGTATCAGCCTAGCTTACTAGATCATGGAGGGAGTAATTCCTCAGGGTCTCACACTTTCAGGAAGTGTGGAGGCCAGAGTGAGTAGGTACTGATGCTATGTGGCAGCATTGGTGTTGTAAAATGGACTCCTTATGGCTGACCTCCTTCAAGTCTTTCTGTTGAACTTTTCCAGTGAAAGGTTTATGGAGATTTTCAGTCATCCAGTCATGGTTGCCCCAAAGGTGCTGTTTTCAAAAGGCAACTGGACTTCGTTTTTCTTGAAGACATTTTGCTTCTCATCCAAGAATCTTCTTCAGTTCAGTTCAGTTCAAAGAAGCACCTTTGGGTTTTCCAGAGAAAAGCATTCTAATAATGCTTCACCTATATCCTTTCTCCTTTTCTATTTTTGTTATTTTTAACAAAAGGATCATTAATTTGGTTGTTAATTTCTTAAAGCAGTTTATTTTCATTGTTTTAATTACTGTGGGCATTTTAATTTTTTACATATATCCAGAGTTGGTTATAAGATGGGCCGTGATGATGATGATGATGTTGTGTCTGACCTTTGGCAATTCCTTGGCCCAGGTCTCCACGTCTTCCAATCTTGCGTTACTTCTTTGAGTTTTTCTATAATCTGTCTGCTGTCAGCTTTGATAATATCCAGCCACCATATGGGCTGCTATGTAAATGTTTAAAATAAAATAAATGTAAGCTGCAAGGTTGAGGTGGGATGTAAATGAAGTAAATAAATGTTCAGATCGATATTGTTTCAGAATGCAGTTGAACATTCACTGTAAGTCAGGGATCCCCAATCCCTGGACCACGGGCCATTACTGGGCCATGCAAATGGTGATCAAGCGTGCTCACATGAGCAGCTGCATTTGCATAAATGGAGCTGCACACATGGAATCATTCTCTCTCCCCCCTGTCTTCCCTCGTTGTCAGCACCAGTCCACAGAGGTGGAAAAGTTGAGGGCAAAAAGCATAACACTGTCTGCATAGAAAACTATACACATATTCATGTCTCAACCAAAAAGTCTCTTCCATTACCACAAGCATCGCTTCTGCATTTAATCCCTAAGAGAACAAACAGCTCTTTGCTTTGCCTCCTTGTCATTATTGAACCATTTGCTAAGCATATCATTACTTCTCACACTTTATTTCTTACATGCCACACTTATTATACTGAACAACCCGACTTTCAACTCCATATTGATGCAAACGTTTTGTCCATCAAACAATTTATTCTGCATCTGCTCTAAATTAACAAACATGCTGTAAGCTTACTTTATCAATTTCATATAATTCTCCATTATTTCCTGCAGAGTAAAATCCGGTATGTACACCTCCCTTCCAGGATAGAATTGCACCACTTCAGAAATTTTATTCACTGCCACCTCTGTGACCTTTCAATCAAAAATCTGCCAAAAGCTTTCTCAAGTACATTTCACACACTAACCCCCTACTCCCTCATCTTTTTGTACTTTTTTTCAGGGGAACAATAGTGCTATTCTTTCCATCATCAGGCATGGATATATAGTTTTCCCAACCATTAAATGACTTGCAGAACCAATTCAAAACAAAGCAAATCTATAATCACACCTTTATATAAATATTTTTCTAGTTACAACTTCAACACTTGCCAGCCTTAGTGTCTTCCAACATTTTAACAGTGTTTATGATTTTTCATTGTTTTTTTCCTAGAACAATAGCATTTACAATATTTATTTCAATCCCACTCTTCAAACTGTCCCTGTCATTCCCATAATATCTCTAAAATATGGTATTCTGTCCTGCATTTCTTCACTTAGATTTCATCTCAAATCATTTTATCGCTTTTATTCTTAACCTCAATCTGGAAATTCTTTGTTTAGCCGTTCTTACCCACTTCCAAAACAAGCCTTTATTTCCATAAAAGTGGCTTTGCATTCTTCCTATCTCTTTTAATTTTAACCATTGTTTGCTTTCCTTAACTTCATTACTATATGCAGATTGTGTTCTCAATCTCTTCCTAGCAATCATTCTGCAATATACCTTTTTCTCACCTTGTCTGTTTTAAATAAATTCAGCCAACATCTTTTTCATATTTCCTATTAGCATAAAATTGCACGTACTTTTGTGGTTCTTTGCAAGATAATGTTTTCGCCCCACCCCCTTTCAACATATTCTTTCTTTTTGTCTGCTTTCCATTCGTTTTCATTTGAGAAATTTTATATGTCTCTTAATATGTTTTTGAACAAAATACACATTTACTTTGCCTGGTCATCTTCAGATGGGCCTATTGACACTGATCTCTGCTGCAGCTTTTATAAGAGAAGAGAAGAACAGAACAAGTCCCTAGCTTTAGTTTTTCATTTGTAGCATTCCTTGCTATCAATATGGACAACATCTGTTGGTTTCACGGAATTGATATGATTGAGCTTTTTTTATCATGTTAATTAAGTTTCAGGAGGTCATTTTTCTCTCAACTAAGGTAGGGGAAGTTTGAAATCAATCAGCACACAGTGACTGTGGCACAAGAATGTGAGATTCTTTTTTAAGAAATCAACACTGAGGTAACATTAAAATAAAAGCCTTCTGTGTTAATGTTGGAAGGGGAGCCATTTTTTATTTGTTTAAATGGAAACACTGTGAACCAAGAGCAATTCATTTATGTGTTGTAGTACCTTTCCTTACAATTGCAGTAGAATATTTTGCATTTTCAGTCAATGAATACCGATTAGTCATGTTGCTATTTGCCGAATGGTGTGAAGTTAGGTCAAACCAGTAATAAGTAAGCTGGCTTTTAGCTGGCATTTAGGGCTGACTATTCAAAGTGATGAAGGATAAATATACCAGTGAGATGAACCCTGTTACTGGTAACTGCATCTCTGTAGGTTTTTCAGGCAGTGTTCCAAGTATTTGTCATTCTCTTCATCCACAAAAAATCCAGTCTATTGAACGAGTCCATAATTTGGAGCCCATCCAAATATTAACCAGAGTCTACCCTACTTACTCAGTTTACTACCTGCTGAGGCATCCCGCAATATTTAAATAAAACATAACTCCCTATTGTAGGTAAAATATACTCTTACAACATTGATCTCCCTATTCTAATATTGCTCTGAAATTCCTTGTTTTTCTAGCATATTTTACTTTTGACATATTGTGTGGAACTATTTCAAGTAATGTCATAAGCACACCATTATGTTAATGATACATATTCCATAGGGGCATATTTCTCAAATTAAGTATTCTGCTTTCTTCTAAGAAGCAGGAGGAATTTTCTAAAAGATGTTGATAATGAAACTGAAAATCACAGCTCTAGTCACATCTGACACTTAGCCATGATTGATCCAACTAAGAGCATTTCTGTGACCACATTCCAGCTTTTAGAATTCCTGCTGTTTTTGCTATTGTTGTGAAACTGTTTGCCTTATTTGATCCTGCTTCTGCTGTGATTTTTCTCTCCTCCTCTTTTCCTTCTTCTCAGTTCTCACTAAAGTATGAAGTCCTTTTTATCAGACAAATACCAGCAGTGAACCATTTCACACCCATCTGAACCATCTATCTAGCCTCTCTACTTCTGCTTCCTTCTCTACTACCATCCCTTCTGAGTTCTCCACCCTGTCTTTCTTCTACTGTATGTTCAATATTAGCCTTTCAATACAGTTCAATTGGTGTACCCTCCTAATCATAGTAGTGAACTAAAGACAGTCATTTCAGAGAGATGCTTCTTTGTTTACTCAGGTAATTCAGCCAAGTGAAGCATCAGAATGACACAACTTTATGTAGCTAATCTTATATCACACCAGCAACTCATGCCCTATTGAGTCATCCTTTCAGAGATATTTCCTTACCTTAACAGAGAAACAGAATGACCACAGGCAGATTGATATTGTGTAACTCAACCTTTTGCCTTCACTCTTAGCAGCCATATCAACCACCTATTGCTGGAATAGACATCGCTCTCTTAGAAGGTTATTAAACTGATTCTCATGGTTCATTATTTGATATGCATAGTATATCAGACATTGTCATTACTTTCTAGTTCATCATTTGGAGCTGATGATGCCAGTCCGAAAAAAGAAAAGTATATATTGAAAGCTGCTAGAGGAGCAATGAACTTTGAAATTATTTGCATACCATCTCATTCTTTCAGCATAATGTGCCATGATGTTGGCACATCATGTGCACATATGCCATTATTTGGTATAATGACAGCAATTCAGTCCATTTGTACATTAATTTTTCTCTCATGCTCAAATACTAGTCTTTAGTCAAGATTAATGACGATGGAAGTTTCTGACATGTCTTCAACTTGTTCTTTTTTATATTAAAAATTTTTTATAAGTACAAAAAACAAAAAAGGAAACAAGAAAAGACAATTTTTCTTTTTTTAACCCCTTCTTCCTCCTCCCCAACTCCCACCCTCCCCCTTTCCACCTTCCCCCTCCCCCACTCTC
>JANHFO010004285.1:71775-84247 GCA_032468095.1 Pareas carinatus
CTGTAAGCCGCCCTGGGTCCTTCGGGAGAAGGGCGGGATAGAAATAAAAATTATTATTATTATTATTATTATTATTAGTTCCTTGTGTAAAGTCCAGCAAGCTGTCCCTGACGGATAGAAGGATAAAAATAAGAAGATGAACAAATTGAATAGTGTCTATATGTCGTGTTGAGTAGCCTCTGGAAGGAAAAAACACCAGGACTATTTACTGATAGTTTCTACAATAAAAAAAGGTACAAAGGCTGCCTGAATAAGCACCATGGTTTCCCCCACGCGCCTCGCTTTCATATTTTCTTTGCTAAATACGTGCAATATTTTGTGCTGGTATAGGCTTCTTGTGGGGCTGAGTAAGTGAAATTGTGAGATAACAGAAGTCTCTTATTTGATTTAATCCTACGTGGCTATTTTTTAAAATAATTGCCACCAAGTGCCTGTATAGACTATGTCTTAATGCTGTAAATCATAGAATCAAGGAGTTAGAAGGGCTTTTTTCGTTTGTTATGTTTACTGCCATTTTAACTTCTTTAACCATACCCTAGTACTTGGTTAAATTGCATACTTCCTCTTAATAGTACAAAGCTTGACAGTTGCTTGTTGAAACGTCTTCCAGGACTAGCCTGGAAGAACCAAAGAGTAGAGCAGACTGCCAAACGTACGGAGAAGGATCAGGCAGAAAGGCATGTGTTGTGTGCATAAGTCACAACTTAGTTCTGTCGCTAGCAGCAGTAATCTGAATATTTGGCTATCAAAGTCCTCTAAGTGATTTTGATCTTGGGCCATTCAGTCCTAATCATGGAGGAGAGATTGCTAAATCTATCAGTCAGCTAAAGAATTACTAATATCCTTTGCGTTCTGACGG
Source organism: Pareas carinatus (assembly GCA_032468095.1). Lineage (NCBI taxonomy): Eukaryota > Metazoa > Chordata > Lepidosauria > Squamata > Pareidae > Pareas > Pareas carinatus. Next base: position 72,635 of record JANHFO010004285.1, read on the forward strand.
CTTCCAAATGTCACTACGCAAACATCTGTTCGTGATGGAGGGCCAGGGGAAGAGAAGAGAGACTTCCTCTGCAAATTGTGCCGTTACTTCTAGTGTTGCACAATGTGGGTTTGGTTGTTGTTGAAATAGTTTGGTTTGCTATGGCGCTGTCTGTCGCAACTCAGAAGAGGACTGTCTGCAGTTTCATTAAAAGCAAACACACACACAAAACAGCTGTGCTACTCAATACCGTCACAGAGCAACACCCAATGGCTTTCCTAGCAAGCAGTTTGAGTGCAATTGAAATATGGAAAAGTTTAAACTCACAAAGAAAAACAATTTAAAAAAATCCCTGATGCCCTTGAGTGAAGCCACTAGGAGGCACTCAAGTCCAAGCAAGCAAAACTAAATTATTTCAAGGCAGCTTGGCAGGAGTCCAAGAAAAATCAGCTGAATTGGAAACCCAAGTATTCACATTTCACTTCTGTAGAAAACATGCAACCCGTTCAGCATAAATGTCTCTCTGTGTTGTTTCTGTAAACTTTCTGCAATTATAAAAAAAGCTTCTATTGTTTTAAAATCCTCCAAATCTTAGACGGAGAGTAAATGTTTCTCATCTCATGCCAATTCCTTTTTATGAACATTTTCTATTTACCGTTAGAGAGAACACTGTTGTTTTTAGTTAACCTTTGCAATGTTCAGTATTGGGGAACGGGAGAAAGTCACTGGGGAGAACTAGATACAATTGCTTCCAAATGTGCGTCAGTTTTTCTCAAGTTTTAAGATCTGCAGCCTTGTCTTTTTTTAAAAAAAAATTTATAGCCCAAATCTGTAAAGATGAAGTGAAGAAAGCTAAGGCTCAGAATGAACAAAGACTTGCAATTAATGTCAAAAATATTTTTTTTAAAGTTTCTTTCAACATGTATTAAACAAACAAACAAACAACCCTCAAGGAAACAATTGGTCCACAAATGGGAGACTGTTTAATTCATTCTTTGCATCTGTCTTCACACAAAAATAACACAACCTACCAAAAACAGAACAATAAAAGACAGACTAGGAATACAAATTAAATTAGGCAAGAAAATAGTAAGAGAATACCTGTCTACCTTAGATAAGTTCAGGTCACCAGGAAAAAGGGGATTACATCCGAGAGTTCTTTTAAAAAAAAATAATTTTATTGGTTTTAAACAAAAATAAAAATAAAAAGACAGACCAACAAACAAACAAACAAGAACAAGTGCTTCAAAACTTTGATCAACATCAACCATCTGGATATACATTTTTACAAATCTTCAACAATACCTATTTCATCTTACTAATACACTTTCAAATCTACTCCCTCCTTTTCTTGTCTAACCATCCATAAAAGTTATTCCATGTTTTGAAGTGTACCGATTCTTCTTTATTCTTCAGCATCAAAGTTAATCTATCAATTTCTGCACAATCTAATTTTTTTCAAATTATCTCTTCATCATGTATTGTTTTTTTCATTCTTCCAATTTTGTGCAAAGACACTCCTAGCTGCTGTCAGGATGTGTATTCTCAAATATACATATTGTTTATTAAAATGTTCCGGGAGAATAGCCAACAAAAACAATTCAAGCTTAAAATTTATCTGTTTCTTTGTAATTTCTTGTAACCATTTATGTACTTTTTCCCAGTATTTTTCTGCATATGTACATGTCCACCACATATGATAGTATGTGCCTGTATCGTCTTTACACTTCCAACACCTATTTGACACTTCTTTACTCATCTTGGACATTTTACATGGTGTCATATGCCATCTATAAAACATCTTATACAAATTCTCTTTGTAGCTTTAGTCATCCTTACATTTTTCTCCCATAATTTCTGCCATCTATCAATATCAATAGGATATCCAAATTTTTTAGCCCATGTTATCATAGTCTCTTTAACTTGTTCATCTTCCATTCTTCTATCTAGTAAGAAATTATGCATTTTCTTTATCAATTTTTCATCACTAGTCAACAATAACTCTTCAAATTCTGTCGGGCCAGTTTCAAAGTCTTCTGTTTTTGCATCTTTATCATATTTACTTTTTAGTTATAGATATGACTACCATGTAAGTTTCATAGCCTGCTTTTCCAGTTGTAGCCTAGATTTCAAATTTCTCTCCAAATCTAAAATATCTTTATATGTCCAAATCTTTTCCATGTCAAACATGTACCAGAGCTTCCATAGCGGAAACCCACTCCAGAATTTTCATGTATATTTTTTGTTTAACTCTCTCCCATACCTTGTATAAAGATTCCTCACGTAGTGATTTTGAAAATATCTATGAATCTTATTTTTACCATACCATTAAAAAGAATGCCATCCTAATTGTAGATTATAACTTTCTAAATATAACAACCTCTTATTCCTTAACATTATCCATTCTTTAATCCATGTTAAAGCAGATGCCTGGTAATATAAATTCCAATCTGGGAGGCCCAAATCTCCTCACTTCTTATTATCCTGTAACAATTTCAACTTCATTCTTGCTTTTTTTCTTTGCCATACATATTTTGTTATCAATGCTTTCAATTCATTAAAAAAATTCTTTCCCAAACTTATTGGTATCGTCTGGAAAAGAAATCAAATTTTGGTAAAATATTCATTTTCACTGTAGCAATTCTCCCTAACAATGATAGCTACAAGTTTTTCCATCTTTCCGAATCAGACCTAATTCAGCAATCTATCATAATTATTCTCTTTTAACATCGAACATCTAGCTGTTATATATATTCCTAAGTATTTTACTTTTTTTACCAATTGTAAGTTTATGTTCCCTACTAATATTTTCTTCTGTTTTTCTGTCATATTCTTAACAATAACTTTAGTTTTCTCTTTATTAATTTTTAGTCCTGCCACCTCCCCATATTCTTCTATTTTGTGTACCAATTTTGGTATCATGACTATTAGTTCTTCTGCAATAAATACCAGGTCATCTGCGAATGCTTGTAATTTATATGTCTCGTCTTTGACTTTCAATCCTCTAATATATGCATCATTTCTCACATTTCTATTCAAAATTTCTAATGTCAAGATAAATAGTAATGGAGATATCAGACAGCCTTGTCTTGTGCCTTTCTTTATATTTGAATTTCTCCACTAATTCTCCATTAACTATTATCTTGGCTGATTGTTTATCATATATAGTCTTAATCATTTTTGTAAAATTTTGTCCAAAGTTCATCATTTCCAGCTTTTGAAACAGGAACTGCCAGGAAAGATTATCAAACACCTTTTGTGCATCTAGAAAGACCAAAGCTAGTTGGCTCCCTGGATGTATTTCATAATATTCCAAGACATCCAATATTGTCCTTAAATTATTCTTAATCTGTCTCTTGGGTAAAAATCCATTTTGATTTTCATGTATGAAATCTTTCAGAATTATTTTTAATCTTTCAGCCATTATTGATGCAAAATTTTTGTAATCCACATTTAATAAGGAAATTGAGCAGTACTTAATCTGAGTCAGATCTGTCTCTTCTTTTGGGATTAAGGCAATATTAGCTTCCAACCAAGTTTTTGATATTTTGTAATCCATCAATAAGCTATTGTAAAGTTCCTTTAATGATTCAATCCATATCTCTTGTAATACGTGATAGACTTCTGCTGGCATACCATCCGGTTCCATTTTTTGTCGCTTTTGTCAGTTCTATCAATTTTATTTCTTCATTTAACACTATTGCTTGTTTTTTTTATTGCTTCTGTCACTTCTATCAATTTTATTTCTTCATTTAACATTATCCAATGTTCTTCAGAAATTTGTGGTATTTGACTTTTCTCCAAGTATCGCTTTATTTTTTGTAAATCTGTCTTTTCTTCATTACATAGCTTTGCGTAATAGTCTCTTACTATTTTTATCATCTGATCATTTGCATACTCCATTTCTCCTATTTCATTGCTCAATGTATATATCCTTTTTCTCTTTGTTTTTTAAGTCTGCATGATAACCAATATCCTGGTTTGTTTGCATTTTCAAAGAAGTTTTGTTTAGCACTTTTTATTTGTTGTGCCACTTTTCCTGACTCCAACAAATTTAATTCATGTTTGTTTATCTCCATTTGTCTTTTTAATCTTTTTCATGTGGATCTTTTTGTAATTTTAATTCCAAGTTCTTAATCTCTTCCCTTAGAGTCTTATACTTTTGTTGTCTGTCTATTCTTTGTTGCCATGTATTTCGTAGCTAGTCCTCTGGAAACTGCTTTAACTGCATCCCACATGTTTTGCAAAGATGTATCTTCCTTTTTATTTTCTTTAAAATAACATTTCATCTCATTTCTCATAAAGTCTATAAAGCTTTGCCTTGTAAAATAGATTGTCCAGTCTCCATCTAATCTTTTTAGTTCCTTTCCATTTTACTTTGACAGGATTATGATCAGCCCATGTATTTACATCGATCTCTACATATAGTTCTCAACTCTGTAGTCATCCATATCATATCAATTCTTGTCCATGATTGGTGTCTGTATTAATAAAATGTGAATTGTCTTTTATCGAATTTATCTCTCTTCATGCGTCTTTTAGGCCTATTTCCTCTATCATATGGAAGAAAATCTTTGGTAGAGTCCTTCTTCCTTTTTTTCTGTTTTTACTACTTTTATAGTCCACCTTTGCATCTGTTACTGCATTGAAGTCTCCAAATAGACAAACGTTGTTGTAGTCCAGTTCTATTAATCTATTATGCAGATTCTGGTAGAATTTTTCTTGTTTTGTGTTTGGTGCATAGATAACTGCCAAGAGCGTCTTTTTTTGCTGTATAAAGAGTTCTATCATCAAAATTCTTCCATCATCATCTTTGTAAATAGGTTTTGCCTTTATTTTATCTTTAATATATACTGCTATACCTTTTCTTCTTTTTATCTAAAAAGGTATAGTATAATTGTCCAAGTTTGGGATATTCTAACAATTTATAATGTTGTTCTGCTACATGTGTTTTTTGTAAGCAAATTATATACATATTTAGTCTTAGCAGTTTTTTAAATATTATATTCCTTTTCCTTGGTGAATTTAGTCCATTTACTGAAACAATTCTGTTTTCATCTACCATGGTGTTATTTTACTTTTTCCTCTGTCTTAAACTTCTTTCCACTCTAGGTTCCTTTGGCTGTATCCTCACATTTGGAATTTCTCCTTCCTTGATCAATTGTCTCAATTCTTGAACTCCTGTTCCCACTTGTTCCTCTATTTGTTGCGATTGGCCAACAGTTTCTTGCTCCTTCTGATTGTCATCTGGATGGGTTGAAAAATCTTGCTCAAAAAGGAATGCATGGCATTGTAGAAAATCTTCAGCTTTCATAGTTGAATTTAAGTAGTATCTGGTCTCATTTCAATAGAAGAGGACTCCTTCAGGCATAATCCGTCTGAATCTTATATCTTTCTTCATCAGCAATCTTGTCAAGGAATGATACTCTCTTCTGCTGTCCCTAATCCTTTTCGGTACTTTTTTAAGTACCACTATTTTGTTGCCACAATATGTTAAATCTATATATCTCAAATTTCTTAATATATCGCATCTGGTGGACCTCCTCACAAATCTCACATGTATTTCTCTTGGTAAGTTGTGTCTTCTTGCATAAGCTGGACTGATTCTGTAAATTTCATCAATTTCTCTATAGGTTTCCCCAATTGTGGGATCCAATACCTTGGCGAGGATAGATGCTACCTTTCTTTTCAAATCTTCTCCTTTCTCCTCTGGCAGGTTCTGCAGGCTTAGGTAGTTGTTAGATCTTTCAAGTTCCAATGAAGCAAGTTCTGCAGACAGTTCTTGATTTTCTTGTTGCACCTTTTCCAGTTGCTGATCATGATCATTCACTCTTTCTTTAACTTCTACAATTTCTTTCTGATTTTGTACAATCCATTCTTTTTGCTCATCCATCTTTTTATTAAGCCTTGCAAATTCTACAGTTTTTTCTTTCATCATCCTATCTATATTTTGCTGCAGTGCCAACAATATTTCTTGAGTAGATTTTTCCATTTGAGCTATAGTAACTTCTTGTGCCATAGGAACAGAGTCTCTCCTTGGAACTTTACTCATTTTATAACAATTCTATGTTAAGATTTGTTTCTCAGCCTCTGAAAAAACCAAATATTTAGTCTATGTCTTCAAAACAGTCCACAGCTGCTTTTTTCAAGGTCACAGTCTCTATTTTTGCCACCAGATAGCTCTTTCAGTTCTTTAATGCAAAACAACAATATATTGCATTTGTTCTTTTCTCATACAAGTCTTTTAATACAAATGAGTAGTAAAATATGGAAAAACCCTTTTCTTTTTAGATTTAAAATTCCTTTCTTGTTTTCTTCTTTCTAGAACCTTTGTTCTGTTTTAAAATCTTTTGTAGTAATTAAACCCTTCATTTTTGGTCACCATTTTCCTCCTTATCTCTGAAAAATTTTCTCTTTCAACTTTCTCTTTAATTAGGTAGGAAATGTCTTTTGAATTAGTAAATCTGCTCACCCAGATGATTGATTGCCGATAGTGTCTTTTGTGGTTCGTGTTTAAACTGCTCGCTTTTTTTTCTTCCACATCTCGTCAGCGGTTAGATACTGTATTTTGACAGCTCAGCCAGTGGATCACCTGAGGGATTTTTCTTCCCAAACCCAGGATGGTCGCCACCTTTCCTGGGCTTGTGAAATACCCCCTCCCTTCATTGCCTCTCAAGAGCAACTTTGGGCTCGGTTTCATGCTTGGAACCATCCCGATCCACTGGCTGTCAAAACATTTCTGCTCGGAGCTCTCCAAATCTGCTGCTTCCTGCGCTGCACCATTCTCCGGAAGTACACCCCAGAGTTCTGAAGTAACTGGCAGGCATGATCTTGGAGCTACTAAACCATGTCTTTCAAAGATCCCGGAACACCAAGGAACTACAAGAGGCCTGGAAAAGAGCTGATGTGGTTCCCGTCTTCAAAAAAGCAGAAAATATGGGTCCAGGAAACTACAGATCAATCAGTCTGATCCAGGAAAAGATTATCAAGCAACTGATCTGCAACACACCGAGAAGCAAACAAAGTTATAACCAGAAGCTTTGTCAAAAACAGATCATGCCGAACAAGCAGTAGACCAGCAAAATGCTGTGGGAATAGAATATTTGAATCTCAGTAAGACCTTTGACAAAGTAGACCACAGCCTACTTCTTGATGAGCTAGAAAAATGTGTGATAGACAGCATCAACACCAGATGGATTTGTAACTGGCTGGCAAGCCACACTCAGCGTGAAGTCCTTAATGGAACTACATCTACCTGGAGGGAAGTAAGCAGTGGAATACTCCAAGGGTCTGTCTTAGGCCCAGTAGTCTTCAAAATCTCCACAAATGATTTAGCTGAGGGAATAGAAGGAGAATTCATCAAATTTGCAGACAGCACCAAGCTGGAAGGAATAGCCAATAGAAATCAGGCTCAAGATCCAGAAACATGCTTCTGAGATGAAAACTACCCACCAAATACACCAAGTCCTGAAAATGTTCGTGTTATAATAACTGCAAAGAGTTACATGAGTATAAACAGAGTCCAGTTAATCTTATTTGAAGCTAAATATTTAAATGTGCTGCTTTTTAAATTAAATGCAGTAGGTACTAAATAGTTGTGAATATTTCAGAGTTTCAATGTCTTATGTAGTTTTCTTCTTACAGAGGTATTTACAAAAAAAAGTTATATTGATTTTTAAACAAATATAATTTCTTGTGATTTTGGATGTCTGTGTTTGATTAAGCATTATACATTAAACGTAATGGTTGCATAACACTAGGAAATAGTGTGGCAGACCTGCTATTAGCTATCTGACAAGATTAGCTTGGCAGTCTTATTCAAAAAGAGAACACATTCCATTCACAAGATACAGCATACTCATCACCGCCTTGGTATGTTATGCCACTTTATTTATTATAAGTTTCTTCTACCATCTGGCTTTGTAAAAATTCTAAAACATTCTTGCATGTGCACAAGATTCTGTATTTTGGAAAAAGACAGGGAAACTGCAGAGATGCATGATTTGATTTTATTGTACTTGGGTTTTGGAGAAAGGCATGTGAAAGCCGAAGTGACAACAGGTAAAGATATATCATTGCAATGAAATGATAGAATTGTAAAGTTGGTAACTCACCATCTCCACAAATAGCTCTTTAGCTTCCATCTGAACACATTCCATGACATATCATCCATTTCCTCTCTGATGAGTTGGATCTTACTGTAATTACCTTTTTCTAACTTACAATCAGAAACTGCTTCCCTATGACTTAAATTCCATACCCTATGTTCTGGGCCAATAGAAAACCTTAGACTTGCTTCATAGGACATGATCTTTAATTCGATGATCATCCTCATCATCCTTCTTTGAATCTATTTGAGTTCCTTTGAATCCTTGAATTATTAAGTAAGTTCCAAACTGGACACAATATTTGAATGGGGATACAGGTACTGCTTGATTTATGTGGCAATCCGGACCCCTGTAACTGAATCCATTCTCCTTGGTGATGTTTGACGTCTTCTTGTCTTTCCTTTCATTGTTCCTCGCATTATAAACTTCTCCCAAGAACCAGTATAATGTGTCTGAAGTAAGATAATTTGAGTCTGAGCATTTGGGCCAAGAGTGAGAATGCTGGATTCTTTGTTCAACATTCGTTTGTTTTCTTGGCTATCTGTATTATTCTACAAACTCATAATTCAAAAGCATCAATACACTTTCTATACATCTTCATCAAAGTCCATTAAGCGTATTATAGGGAAAAGTAATGCCCTCACAGTTCCAAATCTCAGGATTTAAAATGGTCACCTAACATCAAAAATGCCATCAAAAAAGCTCAACAAAGAATGCTCTTCCTGTACCAACTCAGAAAGCTCAGGCTGCCAAAGGAGCTGTTGACACAGTTCTACAAAGGAATCATTGAGTCCATAATCTGCACCTCTATAACGGTCTGGTTTGTCACTGCAACCAAACAAGAGTATATGCACGAGACAAATTTCTTGTGTGTCCAATCACACTTGGATGATAAAGAATTGTATTCTATTCAATATAGATAGACCCTGATACCTGAATATCTTTTCCAAGACCTTCATGGCTACTTTATCAAACAGCAATAGCAATAGCAACTAGACTTATATGCTGCTTCATCATGCTTTTCAGCCCTCTCTAAGCAGTTTACAGAGTCAGCATCTTGCCCCCAACAATCCGGCTCCTCATTTTACTGACCTTTGGTAGGGTATAAGGTGGAGTCAAACTTGAGCTGGTCAGGATCGAACTGCTGGCAGTCAACAGAGTTTACCTTCACTACTGCATTCTAACCACTGCACCACCACAGCTCTGGTTGCCTGAAGTATTTTCATGTGTATCAGCATCATTCTAGTTGTTGGAAAAACTAGGCTAGCAATGAAGACATTATTGGATTGACAAAGGATTATATATAAGCTGTTCTCTTCTCCTTTTAGTTTTCTAGACCAGACTGGTGTCCGGGGACCACTTGAAGTCCATGGCAAGTTGCCAGGGGTCCACAGAGAGGTCAATAAAAATTTGAAAAAAGTATTATACATGAATTGTCTATTAGTAGTTAGTTGAATTTGTGGGAATGGGGTCCCCATGTAGCAACGACATGTTTTGGGGTCTGCAGCTTGAAAAAGATTAAAAACCTCTATTCTAGCCCAGCTACATTTTCCCACTTAATATTTCCAGCTTTGGCTTTCCAGGTTTCCAACCTCAAGCAGCACAAAAGGCTTTTAAGAAAATTTGGTCTGCCCTCTTTCTATGTATATCTCACACAATTGAGACGGAATGCTCTTATTTCATAAAAAAATATGAATGAAATGAAGCATGCAGCTCTGAAGATATGTATGTATTTTGAAGAGAAAACTATTTCTCATGGAAATTACAAAGAATGGTTTCCAAAATGTAGCGTATTCAGATCAAAATTTAAAATAGGTGAGGAACGTACAGTATATGTGAGATTAGTTAGGACTTTTTCAGCCCTTCCTCATACTAATGAAGCAACTGCAATTGTTTTGCTGGTTCTAAAATGAAATGACTAAGTTGGTTCAATGTAAAACTGAGAGAACAGAGATCCAGTATATGAATGAATGTACTTTTTTCCTCCAGTTATCTAAGCTGGTTTTATTTAATTCTGGTTATTTAGAGGTTCCAATGAAAATTTTAAAGACAAACCTTTTCAGCATTAAAGGAACTATTAGAAGTTCTTCAAAGATGCCAATAGGAAAAAAGGAAAAAAGAATAACATTGGTTTCAGATTACACAGTATTTTGAAAAGTCATGCATACAGAATAATTAACTATGGAATCCTCAGGCTCACAGTGTTACCGAAAAACAGATGTTTATGTTTGAGAAAACTATGAGGAAATGGTTTGATTTTTCTGTATTTCAAGAATGTCCACAAGTAGAAAACTATACAGTCCCAGATTCCAAAAAAGTGAAATCCAATGCTCCTCTCTCAGGTTCTAAACACAAAAATCAGCATCTTGAGGGTTGATTTCAAAGCCAGCTGCCCTTGGTAGTCCCCTGAAACCATCAAATTGGTTTTGGATTAGGAGCCACCCAGAGTTGGCTATAAAACAGGATTATGCAAATGTTTTAAATAAATAAGTAAGTGATACAGCAAATTGGACATGAAAGAACAGTGAAAGAATAACAAAACAACAGAGTTAGAAGGGACCTTGAAGGTCTCCTAGTCCAACTCCCTGCTCAAGCAGGAGATCCTGTACCAGTAATGGTGAACCTTTTAGAGACCGAGTGCCCAAACTGCAATCCATAAACCACTTATGTATCGCAAAGTGCCAACATGGCAACATGTACCCTCCCATGGCCATTGAAAACCCCCGTGCCCGGCGATCACCCCTCCATATCACCCCCGTGCCCGGCGGCACAGCCCCGTGCCCGGCAGGCCTACCCCAGCTTCAGCAGCCTGCTGTGAACTATGCTCCCCTCCAAACTAGCTCCTCTCTTCTCTCACCTTCACTCCAGCCTCTGCGCTGCATTTGAGCCGCCCGCCTTACTTCTGACAGGGATGGGAGGAAGCATTCCTATTGGGCTGCTGACCAGAAGGGTGAGCGATGTCAGAAATATCCTCAGGCATGTGTAGAGAAGGGGAGGAGAGCCCTACATCCCTCTAGCTTTCTAGTAAAGAACTCTGGGCTGGGGCGACAGCGCGGGTGCCCACAGAGAGGGCTCTGAGTGCCACCTCTGGCACGTGTGCCATGGGTTCGTCAGTGCTGCTCTATACCATTTCAGACAAATGGTTGTCCAATCTCTTCTTTAAAACTCCCAGTCTTGGAGCATCCGCAACATTTGGAGGCAAGTTGTTTCACTGATCAATTGCTCTCACTGTCAGGAAATTTCTCCTCAGTTCGGACTTCCGGTAGCACCAGAGACACTGCAAGATGGATCCCTTGGGTCTGTCAGCCCCGTGATCCCGTTAGCCACTTTGACAGCTGAAAACCAGCTGTCTGACAGCTGGAAAGCCTTTCCTTCAGGAGAAGAGAGAAAGGTGAACAGCCAGATCTGGGTAGAGCTCCCCTAGCGCCCCTGAGCTTATTTCTGGGGCCGAAAGGGTGAGAGCTTCCCAGGCAGATCTGGCAGAAGCTCCGCATCCGGGATGATTCTGCTATAAGCAGAAGGAAGC
>JANHFO010004286.1:22325-34401 GCA_032468095.1 Pareas carinatus
CTTCCTTACTTCCTTCCTTCCTTCCTTCCTTCCTTCCTTCCTTCCTTCCTTCCTTCCTTCCTTCCTTCCTTCCTTTTGAGTATAACAGGAGTGCATCTTATCTTACACATCATAAGCAGTGCCCTGTTGAATCAGACTCTTGACCCCTGAACCGTCTAGCAGTCTGTTTTCACAGTGGCCAACAACAGCACAAGGAAGCCCTTCCTCTAGTCTCTTAGCAGATGACTTCAGAGGCTGCCCCAATGCATCAAAGCTAGTAGCAAGTGTTTCTTCATGACCTTCATGAATCAGTCCAAGCTGATAGCCAGCACCACATCTCATGGGAGCAAATTTCAAAGTTCAGACTTCCTAATTCTTTCAGGATTCAGTTTCATTGGACGAGTTCTGGTGGTGCTATTTCACGAAGGGGGAAACAGCTTCTCCTGGTCTACTTTATCCAAAGCATTAGTCTTGATGAGCAGGTTGACATTTTCCAAACCCCAATCTATACAATGTGCTGCATAGTTTCTGGAAATGTTTACTACAATTCGCATCTCCTCCTCCAAGTTACTCTTTAATCTCTTAGTCACGTCTGGTGCAAAGGTTGGCCCGCTGTCCTGTTTAACATTGGAAGTGGAAATCATGAAAGGAGACTCAGATTAACAGGAAGTGCAGAACAAGGAGATCCTGCAGTCAGCCAAAAGGTCTCTAGAAAGGGGAGCAGAACCTGAAACAAAGCTAGCTGCAAAGTTAGTCAAAGAACAGAGCATCCTTTGAGCAACGTGATTTCTTATCACAACACGCAGTAACCCTTGTCTTAAAAAGACAAGTTTTTTGGGTGTAACAGTTTCATTACAAATAGCAATAACAATAGTATTTAGACTTATATATTTCCCCATACCACTTTACAGCACTCTCTGGGCGGTTTACATTTACCAGAGATACGGATAATATCAGACCTTCGTGCTTTCCACTGTGCCTTAAAGATCTACCTCTTTGCCCAGGCTGTGTTGGCCTAGTCTCTCCTCTCTCTACGTTTATTATTTTTAGTTTTTTATCTGGTTTTAAATTGGTTTTAATATTCAGTTTTTAAAGTCAGCCACAGTCTAATATTTTTAATATAGTTTTAATTTGGATGTATGTGTATCTGTGTTTTTATATGGCTGTATACCGCCGTGAGTCCGTATGTGGAGAAGGGCGGTATAGAAATCTAATAAAATAAAATAAATAAAATAAATAAACATGATTTGCATATTGCCCCCAACATTCTGTGGAGCATTGCATGTATAGATATAAGATGAAGTTAAACAGATTTACAGTAAATATATATCTTTTGCAGTGGTAAATATCGTTGGATGAAAACCTGTCCTATAAACCAGATTGAATGAGCACCTGGTCTGCTATATCAGATTGCTTTGTAAATTGAGATAGTCTTCCACCTAATAACCTTCTATGCTTCCCGCACCCATCTAATGCTCTTACCTCTTACTTTAGAGTCTTGCTTTCTATATATGCGTTTAGTTCTTAATTCATATATCATTTAGAGGAAGTCCTTGTTTTGTGACCACAGTTAGGACCGGCAACTCAGTTGTTAAGTGAAGCCATTGCTACGTGAAACTGTAACTGTGCTTACAATGTTACTTTAACTTTCCTTTGCTTTGCAGACCTGCAAAGTTTGTAAATGTGAGTATTGGTTGCAACATTACTTTTTCACTACCATTGTGACTATGAATGGCCTCTTAGCGAGGCAGTCAATAAATAAGGAGTACTTGTACAGCATCTAGCCCAGTGATGGCAAACCTATGGCACGCGTGCCACAGTGGGTAGTCAGAGCCCTCTCTGCTGTCACATAAGCCAAGTCGCCCCAGAATCACCCCAGAGTGAGCATGTTCAGAAACGAGTAGCAGTGCCAGACGATGACGTCACAGGGCCATGCACATGCTCAGAAAGAGAGTAGTGATGCTGCGTGATGATGTCATGGGACCATGTGCTTGCTCAGAAAGAGTAGCGGCACCAGGTGATGATGTCACAAGCCATGATTCATTAGTCGCCACTCATCCAGGCACTCAATGTCTAAAAAGTTAGCCATCCCTGATCTAGCCTTTCATATATATATTTTAGAGTTTTCGTTCTACTCTTTTGTATCCTTCGTTTAATTAATGACTAGATCCCACCTCCCTTATGCTGGTGTATGACCATAGTAAGGATTTAATGTAATTTGTAGTACATATTTTGAGGTTAGGGGGCACCCAGTTACCAAAAGGCAAGGAAGGTATCTTTATCATCCCAATGGGACTATTGTGACTGTTAGGGTTATACGGGTTGTGGTCCCTTTAAGAACCCCACAGGTTGGGTTACAGAATGGCTTGCCAGCTGAATCAAACTGAGCCACACCTATCACAATTAGCCCAGGACACAGAGCATATAAGCAGCAGATTCTAATTCACTCACTCTCTCGCTTGGTGACTCCTGCTGTGTAATATACGTCTCTGTATCGGTTCCTGAATTGCTGTTTATTGCTGGTCAACTTTGTTGGTGAAGATACTACATAAACAACCTACTAACGTGGTTAGTAGAGGGATTGCTTGATTGTGGTTTTAGACAACTGGACTGTTGACTCTGAGTTTGGACTGTGCTTTGCTGTTCTAAGTCTGTGCTTGTGCTTACACTGCTACCTTTCTAGTACAGCCACCTCCGTTCTGTGCACCATCCTTGCAACCAAGAAACCTGCTTGTGGCCAACACTGGTTATAAGCCAGGGGTGCCCTGTCAGTGACCAAAAGATTTTTCTGCAAGTAAATAAGATGCCAGAAGTTGAAACTTTGTTTTCCAGCATACTATCATCTCATCATTTGGGGAGGGGGATAAAGTAATAGTTTTAAAAAATGGAGCCTGGAGGTATTTGTGAGTTTAATGGCTCGCCCCTATTTGAAAGAGAGTGATTTCATCCTCAGCACAACTTCCAGACAGTTAAATTTGTGCAACCTTGTTTGCATTAATGAATCCAAAAGGATTCAAACAGATGGCTCGTTTCAGTGGCATTCCCTGCTTTTCCCTTGCAGAACTTGCTCTTAACAAGCATAAGGAATATTTTTTAAAAAAAAGAAGAGCGGAAGAAAGAAACTTAACTACACATCAATTACTTTGTTATTATCAGTAACTTCCCTCCTCCTCTTTCTCCCTCCTTCCCCCTTTTCTTCAAGCCTGCTTCCATCCAGATGGGGGCTGGCTTTGGGTGGACAGGACAATGACGTCACGGAAAAGCCCTGTCTCTGATCAGATGGGCTTAATATAAACCAGGTTTGTTGAGAGAGAATTAAGGGAGGCAGTCCTTGAACAGATGAAGGATTTTCTGTGGGAGATTTGCCGGCTGTTCCATACTTTGAGAACTAAGGGAATCTGATCAAGAACATCCATCGGCTGCAAAGGACCACTAGGACAAAATAAACCAACCAATCAACAAAGGTAATGTTTAATTAAGCCTTCTTTTTTTAGCACCAAAAGCAGACTTGTATGTAGAGAACGGAAAGAAAGAAAGAAAAAGCCTTATTTGAAATGGAAGCTATAAGTTGCAGCAGAACTAGCGGTGTTTCTTCACTGAACTCAGATTTTTAACGATCAAGTAGGCTGCACACAGCAAGAAAAAGATCAGCTTGTGCTATAGAAACGAATTTGATCCTGTCTGTTTCTAGGAAGGGAAACTGTGGACTAGAATGAGTGAGAAGTGTATTCCGTATGCAGGAGTTTGCTTGGGAAAGTTCCCCTGAGCGGAGAAAGTATAGCTTCATTTTTTTTCATGTGCTTTTTCTGCATGGCATTCCTTTGCATCCTGGGCATCTCGAGTGTGGGGCTTTGGCAAGGAGTTTCGAATGATAGCGAAGGGTTTGCATCAGAAATGTCCTTTGCTGTGTTGCTTGCATGCCTTAACCTCCAAAGTGGTGGGATTCTCCTTCATGGAGCTCATCAGGGAGCGTGACTGAATGATGAACCAAACGCTCACTTTGAAAGAGGGCTCTTCTGCGAATGCTGCTCTTGGGTTCGCTTTGGAAAAAGACCATCAGCTGCCTCTTCTGTTCTGCCTGCTAGCTCTAAAGATGTGATGTCAGCTGAGAAAGAGCCAGGCTTTCGTTTGAATAAGCAAAGTGTCTAAATGGCTGTCATGACCAGAGCTGGTGAGCACCAAGGCAACTTTCCTAAAAATGGTAGTTGCAAATGTTTCTGGCCCTCAAGAATTGCCTCAATGCCTCAGGGCATTGTCTCTTGGCAGTGCTGAACAATCCTTCCTGAGAAGTGCAGTTATTTACAAGTTACATACTACCTATTACCTGTTCTCTTATTTGTATGACAATAACTTGCTGCTTACGTCTTAAAATATATAACAGTTGTGTCATTTAGTATCCTAGTTTGACTTGTAGATTGGTTATTAGTATTTCTATGACTGTTCAGATATAGACTGTCCCAAACCTATATATAAAAAAAGGAATGGTATGGCACGATGAATGTGTTTGGTGACATGTTTGGTCACAAATGTTTTTGACATGTGACATGATGAAATGTTTTGCGACATGATGATTGTACTTTATAACATGATGACCCAATGAATGTGCTTTATGATTATGAATGCACCTAATATGTACATGACATGATGAATGTACTTTGTGATTATGAATGTATCTTAGGATTGAAATCATTGCTTGTCAATGATAGCCTCATGATTGTAACCACAGTTTGTCAATTATAGCCTGTATGTAAGTATAGAGCATGTATAAAGGCGGGGGGCAGTAATTCCTTGTGTTTCCAGACACACTTGGAGAATAAAATTTCCAATTCTAATTCTAAACTATATGTAGGCACGAGAGGATTGTACTAGCTTACTGCTCTTGAGATGAATTGCAGTCTTTTACAGTAGAAGGGAAATCTTGCACCACAAACATAGCTGTGGATACAGCTGTGGATGCCCTTGAATGATTTCCTTCTCCACACAACAAGATTTGTGTTGTTACTGATCGTTTTGGGTAAAAGGAAGGAGCATAGGTATACTTTGACTGTTTCTTAAAGACTGTTAGATGAGATATGGATATTTGTTATCTGGTTGCCCACCTGTGGCTGCAGGGCTGCTTTTCAGGAGTAGGGAGTACTCCTACAGGGAGTAGAAAGCAAGCAAGATTGTCCAAGGTGACCTTCTTGGCCTCTTCCTCCAGGATGAGTGGATTTATACTAAGTGCTGTCCTTTGCAGTAAAACCAAATTTCTTGGTTGCTTTGGATGCCTTTTTTAAAAAATAGTCCTGTACTGCCAATTGGTCAGCACTTTTATTGAGAGCAACAGCCGTCCACAAATCTCATGATCAGGTGGAGGAAAAAACAATCCAGGTTTTGAATTCAAGTTTGGTGTATTTTTATTGGTGAGCGGTGGCTACCATTCCCAAGCCCTCAACTTCCTCTTAAGGAGAAATTTCCACTGCGATAAGCATCTTTCTCCCATTTTAGCTCTTTGAAACTACATTTAGATAGGGAATGGAACAACTTGCCAAAGCCAACTTGCCATGGCCAATTTGTTGCGACCAACTCATCGCAGCCAACTCATCAGGGAACAACTCGCTTTGAGACAATTCAACAATTCAATTTAATTATTTAAAATAATTTTAGAAATATTTAAATTTTTGTCATTTGCATTTTATTTTATCCTTTGGCACCCTTTCTTTAATGATTCGATTTCAGTATTTTTTCAATATTAGTGTAACTCTTGTCCCTTGGTGAGTTGGCCGTGGCAAGTTGGTCGTGATGGGTTTTCGTGGACCCTTCTGGCCTGCTCACCAAAGGCTTCGCTTGTGGGCGTTCCCCCTGTCAGACAGACAATATATGCAACCTGCTGGTACTTGTGATAGTCACCATTTCGCTGTTTCTGTCTTCTAGCCTTGAAGGGAAAGAGCCATGACCCTGAACAATGTCACCATGCGTCGCAACAGTGACAGTAGTTGCGGTGCCTTGCAGCCTCAGCAACAACGTTGGAGCGCTCCAACAGATGGAAAGCATCTGGTAGTGCGGAAAGAGACCCAAGAGGCAAACCGGCAGAAAAGGTACACCCTCAGCCACGAAGAATATTACCGCAAAAGCTGGTCATCAGAGTCCTCTGATTCTGTCATCTCCACCGAGGCGAGGAACATCTGCTACCGAGTGGTTCTCATAGGGGAACAAGGAGTTGGCAAAACCACCATTGCGAGTGTCTTCGCGGGTGTGCATGATAGCCTGGACAGCGATTGTGAACTTCTGGGAGGTAGGTGGTTATGTTCCTTGCTCCCCCCCCCCAGGTTTAGTTAAAACTTTTTGGATGAGAGGCCTTTGGGAGCAAGCAAAAGCAAAGCCCATAAATTCAGAGTTCCTGATCGTGAATTCGTAATTCCCGTGGCATCTAAAGTGATTTCAGTATGTGGTTATCTATTAAGGAAGATGGCAAAGTAAGCTGGAGGTGGGAGGAAGCTGTTTTAAGTTTGCAATGGAATCTCAACTTAATCTCATTTTGCTTTCCTTTTTTAATGAATACACAACTGAACTCTCATCCCGATGCAGTATGCTTTTAAAAAAAAAGTATTCTAGAGAAATGTCTGTTGAATAATGTATATATTTGCAAATGCAATGTACCCAATGCATGGAATAAGGAAAACCTGTTTGCAGAAACTGTGTACTGTGTTTATAGTATGGACAAAAGGTCCACGCTTGAAGAAATGCACCCCCAATAACCCCACTGCTAGCACAAACTTTAAAAGAAAATTCTCAAGCTCAACAAACCAAACTAGACAGATGTGCAAATCTGAGAAATGCTGAATTTGACTGATGTGCACTAAATGAGAAACAAAGAGAAATCAAAACTGATGGTGTTTACATTACATTTTTGGGTGCATAATCTTCTATGAAGACCATGTGTCCTAAGGGTAAAAGCTGCTGACACTTTCTATGTAGGAGTTAGTGCTTCTAAACCAGTGCCCCCCAACCTTTTGGGCACCAGGGACTGATTCCATGGAGAAAGGTTTTTCCGCGGACAGGAGGGTGTGTGGTTTTGCATGCTACCATATTTATCTAATTAAACACTGCCTTCAGCTTTCCTGAACCTGTTGTTCTTCAGCTGTGTTGAACTACAGCCCTAATAATCCTAACCAGCCATTCTTTGGTTGAGCTTGATTATGTACTTCATAATTCCTGAAGCCACCAGGTTGAAGGAGATTTCCTTTTGTGGTGGATGGGTATTATTTTAAATTTAACGGATTGGCACTACAATAATAATAGTCTAAATTCAATACATAAGTACTTTATTCCATATGTGACATATTTCAACTATGGATCTGTAGGTGGGGTACATGAGATTTAAAAATATCTCTTCAGGACCTGATTTCCAATTTGATTACACTTGGAACTGGAAGTGAGAAATGCAAGAGAACTGATAGGAAATCAAGACTTGGTGATCTTTTTGCACCATCTTCACTGCCACGTGGAGTGGAACCTTCTGAGCTTTTGCTCTAGAACAGAGTTTTTCCAACCTTTTTGGGTTGGTGGTCTGGCGGAGGAAGAGAGTGCATGCATGCGTGCGCCAATCATGCATGCACCCAAGTGGGGCACGGCGATCGAGCAATGCTCAGAGCGTGGGCCATGTGCATTGCTCGGGAGGTGAGCTGCGGCCAGCGCTTGATGGAGATGGGCTGTGGCCAAGTTGCAGCGCTCTGGGGGTGGGGCTGTACAGGTGCATACACTGGTGTGCGTGTGACAGCCCAGCACTCCTGTGGCCCAGTTGTCACTAGGCCACAGCCTGACAGCAGGCTGTAGCCTACAGTTGGGGACCCCTGTTTTAGAACATAAAGATGTTGGAATTCTTGGAATTGTAGTCTCAACACATTTGGAGGGTTTTAAAGTTTGAGAAAGTTGCTCCAAAATAAAACATAGGCGAATGCAAGAAATCTTTTGTTCTATCAGGAATTTTAACACCCTTGTAATATTCTTTAAGAACCATAAAAAAAAATTTAAGGAAGAGGATTGACAATTTGGGGATATTCTATATAGGAACAGCCAAACTCTTTCTCAGAAAAGCCACCCCCTTCTACTTTTGCTCCAGAATAAAGTTGTTTAAGTTGCTTGCAGCTGTAATGCCTGCTCACCCATAAATTGAATGGAAACAAATATTTTCCATGACTAAGCCTAACTGGAGTCTCCAGGACTGCCTGCAGCTCCCATGGGGGTCAAATGGTCATGTTTGCTTTACTTTTTTTTCTTCTGGTTCTTCTTTTCACTCTTCTTATCCGACTTAGGAGAAAGACAACTCCAGGAAAAAGTCAATGCGGTCATTTTTCTTGTAGGCTTCATCTTTTTTTCCACTATGGAAATTATACAGTTCTGAAATTCATGGAAATGTTCAGATCTTTGCCAGAGTCTGATATAAGAATGTCAGATGTAATAAGTTTTCTTTTTCCTAACATTTGTCTAGTGTGATGGCCTGGAGTGGAAAGAATAGGCATGAAATACAGTCAAAATAGACTTAGCTGTCCTGTTGATAGATACAGATGCCCCACAGCAGTGAATTTATATCTTCTGAGTGTTGGTATCTGAAGGTCATTTCTTTCAAATGCAACCCCCCCCCAAAAAAAAATCCCTGAGGTAATTTTCCTCATGGTGAAAGAATCAATTGGAAATCATGCCTATCAGAGTACAGTTAGTGTGAGCACCGAAGTCCAAGATACAAAAATTGACAGGCCAGAGACCTCCTCCAAATGCTTCTTTAATCATGGTGTGTTTTTTAATTGAGTTGAAGAAAACATCATCACATACTTGGATGGTGGTTCTAGACACTGTATTTAATTTTAATTAAATGTAAATAATATGAAAATGAAAGTTGATTTATTGTATTCCCATCTCCAGATACTTGTATGTATCTCCTTACAGGCTACTCAAGTGTTAAGTGTGGCTCTCAAAGCAGAAAATGTTGTATGTTTCTGATTTGTTACATAGAGCACATGCTGTTGGTTAAAATGGAGAGAGATATAACTGTTGAAGAGTTTTGTTAAACTTAAAAGCCTACTTAATTATTCTCACCTAAATCAGTTTACCATTGTCTCTTCTCTTTTGGTAAGGCATTCACAATCAACAGTGTATGTATGAATTTCTGCCAAAGAGGCAATCTTTATGCTTTTTATCTTTAATTTGCCTAACATTAAACTCTTAGTTATTTACTGACAAGGAAAACAAAAAGAATGTCACATATTTTTGTGTTCTCCATTCTAGAAGACACCTATGAACGAACTTTGCAAGTGGATGGCGAAAGTGCATCCATAATGCTTCTGGATGTCTGGGAAAACAAGGTAGTATGCAAAACCATTTGGTTAGTCAGAAACTTTTCAAATATTGCCCCACGTTCATGTGTATGTTCACATTCTTTAATTTTGCTAAGGAAAATACATAGTTATATAAATGCATTCTTTTTTGAAAAAATCCCTAAATTTAGCAGCCAGTACCGTTAGAAATATTGTCAAGTCAAACTTTAAGAATTCTCGGTGGCCATCAGTTATTCCTTAAATCAATTTTTTACTTTGTGCAGGAAGAGGCTGTATCAAACTATTAAATACACAGCTGTCGGATTGGATGTTGTGTGTGTAGGCTGAAAGCCTGAAAGCACTTATTTTGTTCCTGAATTTTTTTGATGTTTAAGAACTTTGAGATCAGTTTTGGATAACCAGGTGTGAATTCTGACTAAGATTAGGCTGCTATGGTCTGGTCCCCTCCCTGCTTTCCAGCAGAGTATAAACAAGGTTTTTATTTACTTTAAGCTACCGCTTGATATTTGGTGTATTGCTTTCTCGCTCTCACTCTCTGTGTAGCTACAATTCTGCATCACCAAATTGAAAACTACTTTTCTTATTCCTGTTTTAATATGCAACCTTGTAGAAATTAAGACTGAACTCAGAGTAACCATTAGAGATGAAAGTAAAGATGCAGGCAAACTGAGCTTGCCTACTACCCAATACGTAGATCCATCTGTGTTAAATATGGAAACAATTGGCGATTCGTTTGTGTTGTCCAGAAAGCTGGCTAGGTATGGGAACCTGGAACGAAGAAGCCAAGGTCCACACAAGATCGAGGAAATACAAAACGTTTTTTATTTCTCTATAGAAGCAGAAGAGATGCTTCTGTTTTGTGACTGGACCAAAAACCAGGCACAATCATTTTCATACAACTAATAGAGAAAATAAAATAAAGTGATTGGTTGCAAAGTTACATAACAGTCAACCATGTGCACAAAGCAAAGTCATCCCATAATACTCCATTAATTATTTAATTGATTAAATATTTAATTCTTATCATATAAATTGCCTGCCTCTGGGTGTATTTTTAGCATAATAATGAGCTTTATTTACCTCTGCACCCTTGTCTGAACACCTCCAATTGTTGCTTAAGCTAAGTATCATGTTACCTTCATTGATTCCAGTAATGGGTTCACTTGCCAGGTAACTTAGCTGTGTGCCAGAGTCACATTCTGTTAGCTGGTCTATATAGGAGACATTTGAGGTCAGCCTATAGAATATACGTGGTGGACCACTCTAGCTCTCCTCTGCAGGTGTTAAATGTTACTTCGAGCAGACCAAGATACAATAACTCTGGCTAAAGTTATTCCATACCTTACAAAAGCCTCTAATGATCCCTTTGGAAACCACTGCTTTAGAACGTGTCCATGAGATTATCAAGAATGACTTAGGGGTTGCCAATAAAATAGATGGAACCACATCATACATGTAGGTAGAGGTTTTTGGGGTCTTTATTTTTTTTATCTGTGAAATACATATTACTGAAAAAAAGTAAAAATATCTCCAAGTGAACATATCTGGAGAGTACCAGGATGGACATGGCGGAACTGTAGGAACATATCAGATATACAAACAAAACCTAGGTACAGTATATTTTTTAAAAATGAAAAGGCTAGATTGCAAGGCTGGGTTGTTGAAAAACAGAAGTCAGGCTTTTCAGAAATAAAATCCCAGTGCTGTAGGTGCTCAAGTATTTTCATTATAAGAAATATTACAGATTTTGTGTCTTAAAAATATCAGGTGTTTCGATTCAAATTGTATTTCAGCAACCATTTAAGTATTGCCTTGCATTTGGAAAATTACCATCGTGGTTTATCATATTTCTCCCTTCTCTAAAGCGAGACAGGAAATGGCTGTTTATTATAGAATAAATCTCTGGCAAACAGCTGCTTGCTGTTTAATGAAGCAATTCAGACATGATATAATACAGTATACACAGAAATTGGGATATATTCTATACTTTTGAAATATTAGAAGGCGGAAATATTATTAATGGGACCCCATGTGATCCAAATGTCGTAGATTTAACCCATTAGAGAAAACCCAGTAACAATAACAAAGCATGTTCCTCATTTCTGTTTCCATCAATCCACTATGGGGTTGACTCCAATATAAAAGGGAAGTTTCAATCTGGTCCAATCAATAATCAGAATAAAGCTGGAAGGGAGCTTGGAGGCCTTCTAGTCCAACCCCTTGCTCAAGCAGGAGACCCTTAGAGCATTTCAGACAATTGGCTGTCCAGTCTCTTCTTAAAAACTTACAGTGTTGGCGCACTTACAACTTCTGGAGGCAAGTTGTTCAACTGGTTAATTGTTTTCACTGTTCCAGGTTCACTTGCATAAAGCTTCCTTTAGGCTTTGAGAGGATCAGTATCTGATGAGTTAATCCAAAGCGGTGAAAGGGCAAAGCTGCAGTTGAGAATGAACTAGATAAAGGAAAGGTGCAACTGAACAGCAGCCTGAAAGGGAAATAAGAGTGATGGGGCAATTTAACATGTAGATGCCAGAGTAGTTATGGAGGAGTGATCTATAACCAATTCTTCAATAGCAATAGCAGTTAGCCTTATATACCGCTTCACAGTGCTTTATAGCCCTCTCTAAGCGGTTTACAGAAATCAGCATATTGCTCCCACCAATCTGGGTCCTCATTTGACCGACCTCGGAAGGATGGAAGGCCGAGTCAGCCTTGAGTTAGTGGGACTCGAACTGCTGAACTTACTGGCAGCCGACTGTTAACAGAAGTAGAATGCAGTACTG